>JAPYZD010013384.1:0-12053 GCA_030522725.1 Ichneumoninae sp. B BG-2022a
AAAAAGTATTTGTTATAATTTTAAAACACTGATTTTTATTTTTTCATCACAATTGTACATGAATTTTAATATACCAGTTTTTGCATAAAAATTTCGAGTCCAGTACATAAAGTTTTACATTCATTTTTTTTTTTTTTTTTTTTTTTTTACAGTGTGGTAACAAAAACTGTAATACTATTTTTCGTAGCTGACCAAAATTCTTTTTAAAAAATAGCGTTACAGTTGTTATTACCGACCGTCGTATTTCGCATGCCCTTAAGTGCGATATTGTTGCTTTTTTGTCGATTCGACCATCAATCATACTGCAACGGAAATGCTTTTTCCACACGTTAGGGAACGACCCCAAGATTGAGAATCTTCAAAAATCGGTTATTTTCATTACCTCGAGAGTTTCGTGCGAGGGAAGAAAAAAAAAATATTAGATTTATCGTTATCGCGCAGGACGATGAAGAACGAGGGTCGCGGTTAATGTGGGATATTTTTCGGACTTGCAGCTCAGTATCTTCCGGAACGGCCGTCCCTGCCCTTATCCTCACGGCCGCCCTTGCGGCGCTCCTTCGATCGGGATCTCCGCTCGCGGGAGCGCGAGCGACGCTTGCGATCGCGACCTCGAGATCTCGATCGCGAACGCGATCGGCCACCTCCGACGCCTCCCCCACCGCCGCCGCCGCCACCGCCACCACCGCCGCCACCGCCGCCGCCGACTCCACCGCCTCCTCCACTCTTACCGCCCTTCTTTCGGCTGTAGAGATAACGGCGCAACTCTCGGGAAATCGGCTTCAAGTGCATGAAGTTGCAAAAACCAGAACGCGTGCATTCTCTGAAAAAAAAATTTTTATAAATAAAAATTGATCGATTAGAAATGGCGAGTTGAAATAAGGCATAGAAGTTAGCAACGATGCTCCGACGAAATTATCGACCGATGTCACGTTTATCGTGAAGTTGCTTTCCTAGCGAACCGATAATATAATATAATATAATATGATATAATATAATATAATATAATATAATATAATATAATATTATATAATATTATATTATATTATATTATATTATATTATATTATATTATTTTTGCTTCCTCATAGAGGAAGCTTGTTGTTTTCGTGAAAATTTTTTGTTTCGAGATTTTAATGTCAGCGTACTAAAAATGGTCGAAAACGTCGAGAAATGTCATTTTTAGCTGGCGTCCGGACGTATATGTGTATGTATGTGTGTGACGGCGCGCATCGCTTAGAACTACCATAACTCGGAAACGGCTTGGGATAGCGGGTTCAAATTTTGTACACGAGTAGAGTGGTCACGTCTCCTCCTTCGATATAATTTTCATGAAGATTGCGACCCGTTTCGGATTGTACGGGAATTCGACATTTTTGACAAAAGTCTGTGGTAGCTCTAACTTTCGTAAATTTTGAGCTATCGTAATAAAACTGCACACGAACATAGTATTTTTACAAAGACCTTTGGTATTGCATTTGGCCGAAATCTACCGAAGGGATCAGACTTTATGGAATTTTGATTATTTTCTAAAATTACCAAAAACCGTATAATTTCAGTAAACATGGAGGTATCGAGCTTAAATTTGGCATGGGAATGGACTAACACTGTACAATGTTTCGTATTAAGTTTGGTAAAAATTTATCCAATCGTTTAAATTTTCTGGGATTTTGAAATTTTCAATTTTTCTGAAATGAAACTTTTCAAAATCCCACAATACCAATTGATCTGAATTTCTGAATCAAACATCACGCAAAGAGTAAAATGCGTTATAGTATCGTAATCAGCGCTGAGGTATGGAATAAAAATTGCCTTAAAACGACGCAATCTGCAGATTTCAGTTTGCGATATCCTATAATAAATTCTAAGGTCAATTTTAACGGTTTTACTTTTATGAAATGTAGACATTTTCTATGTTACGAAAAGAGTGAAAAGTAATTTGCGCATGATTTTTTTCTATACTTTTTGTTGTGAAAATTGTATTTTAATTATTGCTTCCTCTATGAGGAAGCCAAAATGGAACAATTGTGCAAATCACTATGCACGCTTTTTTTTAATCGTTTCGTCAGAAAATAAACTATTTTACCCATTCACCCATGCTTGCGTTTTTAGCCTTTTACTGTGGCGAAAAGTCCTTAAATCGTTGACGTTTATTACGACCAACCTACCCCATTTCGTATTGGCGGCAGCAAGCTTCTCTGAAGTCCGTGACTGGCGAAAGTTCGGCGTAGACCGGTCGGCCGCCGAACCAACGGTTGTTCAAGTCGTTGACGGCTTTCTCGGCGTCCTCCTCCCGTCTGAACTTGATGTAAACGTTACCGACGAGATGATCGCCGAGATTGTCGCAGACGTTCATCTCCTCGATCTCACCGTACTTGTCCTCGCACTCGACGAACACGTCCTCGAAGAAGTTATCGTAGTGCTCCTGCATCTCCTCGTCCGAGACGTTGGCGACCACTGTAATGTGAAAAACAAACCGAAACGATCGAATTACAGAATAGATAGATAAAAAATGTAATTGCTCGAATGTGGAAACGAGTAAAGCATTTGGGAAATGGGACTTGAAAATCTGCTTTGTTGAGCTCAACAAGCATTAGTAAAAAAAAATTCGGATGAAATTTAATGCACTGGCACTGTAAGTTTATGTGTATGAACCGGTATATTAAATGTCATGTGCAATTGTGATAGAAAAATTAAGGCTCAGTATATTAAAAACTTTAGAAATAATTTTCTGCTGGCTATCCTGCAGGTTATCTTGCTGACTATCCTCCTAACTATCCTGTTGACTATCCTCCTGAATATCGTACTGAATATTTTGCTGACTATTCTGCTGAATATCTTACTGAATACTTTGCTGACTATTCTGCTGAATATCTGACTGAATATTTTGCTGACTATTCTGTTGAATATCTTGCTGAATATGTCTCCAAATATCCTACACACATTAGGCAGAAATGTATCCAGCAAGATATTGTTCAAGCCATTTGTCAAAGCAACGAGCACAGTGTGGCGCTATTATAATGAAGATAATCGATCAAAATACTATATATATGCATGTATATACATAAACAGATAAGTATAGTAAACAGCATAGAGTTTTATTTTCTTTCCGGTTTATATCCATTTGAATTTTTTCAGAGCCCAAAAAAGACCACCTTGGCTTATATATATATATAGCTGGAGGTGAGACCCTTCCTTTCTTTCTGTAAATATTAATAATAATAATAATAATAATAATAATAATAATATATCAAAATGCTACAGCGCTCCTTATTTTTTTAACTTGTACAGTTAAAACTTGTACACTCAATAAGTTTTAACTGTACAAGTTGTGATATCAGATATATATATATATATATATAGATAAAATATTTTTGAAGCAGATTATATAAGTTAATAACTTTCTTTCTGTAAATATTAATAATAATAATAAAAAAGTTAAAACAAGTACAATTTAAACAAGTTTTTAACTTGTAGAGTTGAAACTTGTTGAACTTGTACGCTCGATGCTCGCTGTCAAGGTTACTGAGGTCACAAAAAGCCATGATAAATTTCAGTCGGTTTTCGGTCGGTTAGATCCAAATGTCAGCCGGTAAAACGTTCATTTCTGACGATCGCTTTTTGGTCTGTTTTCAGTTAATAAAAGTGTTAGGGAAGAGAGCATTAGAAATTGAGGGCAGCGAAGGTAATGTCTGGCGAACGACGAAAGACTGTGGAAGGCAAAATTAGAAGACGCGATACTCACAGTGTGAGCCATCGGCACTCTTGGCGGAGTTCTGTGGATTAACGTAGAGATTCTGCAGCAAACACGTCTGAAATAATAGAAAAATTAGAAACACGAACAAAAAATCTATATTCATATATTACATATGTTAAAAAATGTACACGTAAATATTTTTTTTACAATTCCCAACTACAATGGTGTGAGGCGATAAATGGCGGAGAAATACGGAGCCATTTTTTTTTTTTAGGTTATGTCACGTATGATATTTGGCTGACCTGACTGAAAGTCGGTTTGTTGTGTATTCGGGAGCAGCGATCGCCGTGCCGACACGCGCCGATCTTGAAGTAGAACGAGCAGTTTACTCTGAAACAATTTAGAGACAAATAAATACGGCGTTTTTAAGGTCGAAACGGTTTAAGGACGCAAACATAGAGTGAGGTTATGAAAGTTGTGTGAAAGATCGGGATCGACGGAGCGACACTTACTTGTCCTTTTCGGTACCGAATATAGAGGCCAGGTACTCAGCCATCGTTGACGGACCTTGCGAAACTCACTTCTCGCACGATTGTTGGTTTTTCGCTTTTCTTTTCTTCTTATTCGCTTTTCTTTTCTTCTTATTTTTGTGTTAAAAAAACAGCGTCAAACGGAGATTGATTGTCCGGTGCCGTAAAAACGTGACGCCAAGATGGCCGCCGACTTGACTCCTTTCAGCTACCGGGTTTAGTCGCCAGAGGGCGCGCGAAAGATAATCGTGTAGAAGGCGCTGTACCGACGGCGGTGGATGTAAGATGAGAAATGACCGGCATTTTTTCGATCCGTCAATTGACCAAAAAAAGACCGACATTTTTTCGATCCGTCAATTGACCAAAAAAGACCGACATTTTTTCGAACCGTCAATTGACCAAAAAAGACCGACATTTTTTCGATCGGTCAATGTATTAAAAAAAAACCGAAATTTATTCGATCCGTCAATTGATAAAAAAAAGACATTTATTCGATCCGTCAATTGATTAAAAAAAGACATTTTTTCGATCCGTCAATTGACCAAAAAAAGACCGACATTTTATCGATCTGTCAATGGATTTAAAAAACCGACAATTTTTCGATCCGTCAATTGACCAAAAAAAGACCGACATTTTTTCGATCTGTCAATTGACCAAAAAAGACCGTCGTTTGATGGTCTTTTCACATCAGTTTTTTTTTTTTAATTCATTTCTCTAGCTTTATAAAATTAGCAGTACAACTTTCGTTTAAACATTTGCAATTCATACCATTCGATTGGCGGTAGTTTGGTGGTGATTGGTAGTCTAATTAAAACATTTGGTGGTCAATCGTTTGATTACAGTAAATAAAAAAACAAATGTTACTGTTATTCAAAGACGTTGAATTAACAAATATGGATTTAAATGCAAGGCGAACATATGTTTACATATAGCGAAAGGGTCGCAGTTATAAGGATCACAGGCCGAAATTGACCATTCGCAAAAATTCAGAATTTCCGTTTTTTGGAAAATCTATAGTATCAAAATATATTTTCATTCATACAAAATTATTGAGTACGTTTCTTACATTTGTATAGGCGCCACTTACGCGAAGCGACAATGAATGATTTCTTCGGTAATTTTTATTGAAGGAGAATCGATTTCGATATTCTGTCAACTACTTTTATTCAAATGTCTATAAACTTCGGGCTTAATCTCTTATATCCATAGGTACGTATTTTTTGCACGTACGTCCCTTAAACTCCGATTTCCTAATTCCCTTTTTTGTTCAATGAAAGCGAGGACACTTGCGCCAGTTTTGTCACTTTGAAGCAGTCACAGGTGGGAATTCCCAATTCTCATATCCCTAGGATTATCCATGTTCACAGCGTATCACGGAATTAGACATTCATTGATGGAAAACTTTCTCAGTCTCTCCATGTCATTATTGTTTTTTTTCCCTTAAATCATATTATTATCACGTAAAATTCTCTATGTTTGTTTCTTCCATTTCATACAACTTTCAACCGGTGTCATCAGTGTAAGCGTCAAACAAGTTTTTCAAATCGCAATTACTGAGATAACCGAAGATTTTTATAGGTAAATCCGCAGGTAACTTATATCCGAGTAAAGAATTTGAAACAATTGGAATTTGATTTAACAGATTAACTCTTTTTCGGGCTCTCTCGAAATGATTCATTATCCAATCGGAATACATCGGAAATTTGGTTTCGTAGTCACGCGACTCCAAATATTTTACTACACTTTCATTTCTTGCGTAGTTGATTTCAGTCAAGATATCGTAGAAACAAAAAATACTATCGGCGACCTTTGTCTTTCTCATCTTTTCACATTCAGCCTTAAAAGTGTCATATAAATCCTTGTAGTCAACAGACGAATCATTGTCAACACACAAATCGATTGATTTTAAGATGTTTTGACTCAGGAACAAATTTGCGGCTTTCATTTTAATTAAATGCTTTAAGAGAATAACCCGCGCGCTATCGTTGGGTACGAGCCACTCCAAGGAATAATCGAGGGCCGTGAGATTTTCGTCACTTTTGATATTAACATCGGCACCATGCTTTAGAAGAATCTTCATAACCGATATTGATCTTTGACACGAACTTGAGGCGACCCAATGCAATGCTGTTTTGCCATTTGCGTCTCTGCCATCAACATCAGCGCAATTTTCTATCAACATTTCCACAAATTCAGGATTGTTATCTGCAAGGTGAAGTGCACGTTGACCAAATATGTTCGTAGCGTTGACATCAGCTCCATACTTTATTAGGAACCTGGCCACATTCGGATAATTTTCTGCAATTGTATCGTTTAAAAAGGGTTTACCATTTGCGTTCAGTAAAAGTTTAACGTCAGAGCAATATTGGAAAAGAAGTTCAAGAACCGGGCAAGCTTTATCTTCAAGTAAACTACGTATCGAGGTCTGTAAATTTTCATCGGTAGGATCAACACGAGCCCTGTGCTCCAAAAGACATTTCACCGTATCGACGATGGGCTTGCCTTCGTGATAGCTGACGGATTCAAGAGCAAGCATCAGTGGAGTTCCTCCTTGCTCATCTACAGCATTCAAGTCACACCCGTGGTTTATCAACAGCTCGGCTACCTCCTCCTCCTTTACACCATCTGTCAAACATAATTTGTAGCCCACCACCGCTTTATGCAAAAGTGTACGACCTTTACCATCGACTATAACAGTTACTTCAGGACAGAACTTAAAAACATGCTCGATAGTTTTAATGTATCCATGAGCAACAGCCGTAAACATGGCTTTCTTCATTTCTTCGTGTTTAATGTTTATGTAAAATCCATGATCCAGAAGTTGTTTTACGATTCGGTGGTGTCCATTAGTTATTGCAGAATAAAGTGGTGTTGAATTATTGGTGCAGTTCGCATCAGCCTTACTCAGAAGTAGTTTGACGAATTCTTCATGGCCTTTGATGACGGCACAGTGCAGTGCTGTCCAGGAACCGATTAGCAGGGAGTCGAATACTAGAGGTACTCGGTCCAAGGGATAACTTTTTACATCAGAAGATGATGGACGGTAGTTCAGGTTCCCCTGTGACCCAGTAACAGTGCCACGTTTGGCCAAATTGGAAGAAGACACACAGTCTTGGGCACCCACAGAGTTGATGCGGGCACCATAATTCAAAAGAAGTTTGTTGACGGCAAGATGAAGTGGGCTAATGATACCTTCAACGTGACTCTCCATGCAAGCGTTGTGCATTAGCAAGAAATTTACCCTTTCGTAATTACCATGTTTTACAGCGTGGTGAAGCGGTGTTCGCATGTTTTCATCTATGCAATCCACATTAGGTCCGTTGCTTAAAAGCAATTTAGCGGTTTTCAAGTCATCCCCACGACTTTTCGGAGCAGCCATCGAAATTTCATCCTTCTGCGTTACCACATAAAATATTGGGGTGTGTCCATAGATATCTTCGGCATTCACATTAGCGCCATGGCGTATTAGGAACTCGACTGATTTTACATTCCAAACACCAGCCGCTGTGTGCAAAAGCGTACAATTTGCTTCGCCAACATTTCGGAATGAATCAATTGCATCGGGAAAAAACTTCAAGATACGCTCTACAGTCGTCGTATTTCCCATTTTCACAGCCCCATGCAGTCCTGTCTGGAAAATCTCCAGTTCAGGAACAAAGATAGCTCCGTGTTCCAACAACAGGTTTGTAATTGTCGCGTATTTTGTATCTCGTTTTGGTTGGTTCTGGTTTTCAGGGTCTTTTAGATATGCCAGTAACTTAGCTGCGCTAGATGCTTCTTTCATCGCTACACACAACGGAGATATGAGTTTACCGTATTTACCGGAATTGACATTTGCTCCATGTTCTAACAACGTTGTGGTGATTTCTATGTATCCCTTTTCCACAGCTATGTGAAGCGGAGTCCACTCGCCATCAAGTGCATATCTAACACCGGTATCGATATCAATAATGGAAACAGCATCAGCGTGTTAACGTCTGCGCCACTGTCAATGAGCAATTTAACCAGTTCATCGTGACCATTTTCAACTGCACGATGTAGCGCTTGATAGTTTCTCCACACTCTGACGATGAAACTGTTGGAGAAGATGGAGAGTTTACGGAAGCACCGTGGCTCAAGAGGACTCGAGCGATATCCACATATTTGCTCTGGATTGCGATATCAAGTGGTGCCATCCCTGCCTTTGTACGTACGTTGACATCAGCATTGTTACTTAGCAGAATTTTGACGATTGCTTCGTGACCTCTCTCAACTACGTAATGCAGCGGTGTATAACTGTTTGTTCTATAATGTGATTTTCGGTCAATGGACGCTCCGTGGCTTATAAGGTTTTGTACAATATTTGAGCTATTGTTCATGGAAGCAATGTGAAGCGATGTTATACCATCATGGTCTGCGTCGTCTACTTCAGCTCCTTCGTCCAGAAGTGGTAATGTTTAAAGCAGCCACGTACCGTATATTTATGGTAAAAAATATGGTAAAATTACCGGTCACATTTTCCGCTTACATTTCCACACCCAACAGCTAATATAATAAGTTTCATTGGGCGTCTATTGTCATATTGCACCCCTGAAACAACAATGTAACATCTGTTATGGGATTACCATACAAATTATTACACTGTTGTTCTAGGCGTGCCATATGTGAAACTCACAAAGGCAACAGTAATAAATTTACAATGACTAACCTTATGCTGTCACACGTACTGCCTTGACATCTTCATCAAACAATTATGCCAAACACCAAACTCAAAAAAACAAATAAGGATAAAACTCAAGGAAACCCTTTAAGTTTAAAAATGTTATTTTTTATTTTTATAAGGGTTTTTCCACTCTTAGTGCTACTTAGCGGTCTTACTGCTTGTATCGAGCTGATGTAAGCGCCAACGCGACCAACGGCGCTAGTGAAGAGTTCGTCCATCGGCATAGGTCATTTACCGGTGACGACGATCGGTAAAAAAAAATCACACATTCCGGAAAAAACAATTTATTGCGAAGTAATAATAATTCTATCGACTTATTTGGATGGAAGTGGATGGCTGAACGATTTCCCATCGACCGTTGCCGATCCTGTTTATAGGTCTAGAGTGTAGAGCGACGTCGGACCGAACGATCGGTAGGCTTCGCCTCGACGTCGAGATCGTACGATTTGTTGTCGATGAGTCGTCCTGATTTCGATGATCCTTCGTGAAATCTCTTATTTTGGTTTCCCCGATTGTTAAATCCATTGTCTCCACAGTTTTAAATATTCTGATCGGTTTCGTAGGATTAAGATCCACGATCGCCGATCTCTCATCGTAAAGCGACTCGATCTCCTGATTACTCTCGCCGGTTTTCTTCGAAACAGCAGATTTATTGGTTTTTCTCTTCCTCGAGCCAATTTTTCCCGTCAGAGGATTAACGACTTCGCTGCGAGCTCGAATACCCGCCATGAAATCCGGTTTCTTGCCGATCGTCGATCCGGCCATTTGCCGATTTTTTTGGGCGCCGAGATCGCCAAAAGGATCATCGCGAAAGGCTGAACTGCTAATGATTGCTGAACTTGATGCAGCGGTTGATTCGGTTCTTTGAATTTCATTCTCAAACGGTGATATCTTCCGATCTCGATCGTTTCCGAGTACCGATCTTGAGCCCGAAGCCTCTTCAACATTTGTCTTCGATACCACAGATTCATTGGCTTTTGGCTTCCTTGAACGAATTCTTTCCATCGGAGGATTAACGACTTCGCTGCGAGCTCGTACACCCGCCATGAAATCCGGTTTCTTGCCGATCGACGATCCGGCCATTTGCCGATCTTTCAGTGCGCCGAGATCGCAAAAAGGATCATCGCGACAGGCCAAACTTGATGCGGCGGTTGATTCGGTTCTTTGAATAATCTCTTCAAAAGGCGATATTTTCCGATCTCGATCGTTCCCTAGTACCGATCTTGAGCCCGAAGCGTCTTCAACATTTGTCTTCAATATCACAGATTCATTGGCTTTTGGCTTCGTCGATCCAATGTTTCCCGTCAAAGTATTAACGACTTTGCTACGCGCTCCAACACCCGCCATGAAATCCGGTTTCTTGCCGATCTTCGATCCAGCCATTTCTCGATCTTTTGGTACGCTAAGATCGTTAAAGGCTGGACTGCTAATAATTGCTGAACTCGATGCTGCGGTTGATTTGAGTCTTCGCATCCTTTCAGCGAACCCCAATCTCTTCGGCTGTCGATCATTCCCCGATACCGATCTTGATCGTAAAGCTTCGTTGATCTTTCTCTTCGAACGCCGATCTTCAGTGATCGCAGCTTCTTCCTCGACCTCCCAACTCCGCACGATTTCCGATTCATTGAAATTTTCCATGCGATCTTCGAGCATCAAACTCTTCGGTCGTCGATCCTTTGCCGCTACCGATCTCGATCGCGAAGCTTCGTTGATCTTTCTCTTGGAACGCCGATCTTCCGCGATCGCCGTTTCCTCCCTGACATTCGAACTCTGAATTTCCACGCAGTTATCGAACATCGATCTCCGATCTGGCAACTTCGATCGGTATTGATCTTCGATGATCGGCTTTTTCGACCGCTTCTCCGTGGATTGTTTGGCTCGTTCTTGCCTGCGCCTTCTGGAAGAAGATCGAGATCGGGACGGAAAATCTTCAATCGAATCCTCGTTCGATCTCTCCTCGATCTCCGTCGATCGATCATACCGATCTCTCGCTGTTCGCGATCGACCGATTTGACCGACTGATTTTTGCCATTCATCATCAGAATTCGACGAGATTTCGTAAACGGTACGATCTTCGACGCGGAAATCCGATCCATAGATCGTTACCATTTTCGGGGCAGAGGAGGAAGACTCGACTTTTCCTGCACGCTTCGATCCTGACTTTTTTTGATTTTTTGCTGGGACCGGAGATTCTTGAGTCTCACTCTTGTCTGCAATAATAACGTGTTTTATTTTATTGTTGTTAAAAATTTATTATTTATTTGAAAAATGTAGATTTTCTTACCCAATCCTAATCGTTTGTTTCGATCGGTCTTGAAAAATTTTCGTTTTCTGGTATTTTGCTGATCATTCGTTCCGGGTAAATTGGAAGATGAGTTTCTCGCGAAGATCTTGGGGTTGCTTGACACAAATTCGTCCCACAATTGATTGGCTCTGTAGTTGTCGGAGGGATGAAATTTGATCTTCGGCGGCGATTGTGTCGGTCTCGGAGGTGATATTGCGAGACTCTGCGCGGCTTTTTTTGGAAATACGATATTATTAGTAAATATATAAAAACTACACTTTTTATAAAATCGCATTTTTGTGAAAAATAAAAATTAGAAAAACAACAATTACTCACACATTCGGAAGAAATCGTCTGGCCTCTTCACGATTCTTGGGACTCTCGTCCCAATGTGTATTACATCTGCCCATCGTGGTGGGTAAGTTTTCAAATTGTCGCGGCACACGTGGACTACAAATGCCGTTATAAAAAAAGGATCAGTACGCTAATTTTCAATGTGCACTATTTATTGCGCAAAATGAAAACGACAATCTGATCTATTATCCATATCTATAACCCATGATTTACTACTACTAATAGCCAAGAATCGTGAACAGGCCATGATCTATTTATCCATGATCTATTTATGCATGATCTATGTATCCATGATCTATTTATCCACGATTTATTTATCCATGATCTATTTATCCATGATCTATTTATTCATGATCTATTTATCCATGATCTATGTATCCCTGATCTATTAATCCATGATCAATTTATCCATGATCAATTTATCCATGATCAATTTATCCATGATCAATTTATCCATGATCAATTTATCCATGATCAATTTATCCATGAT
>JAPYZD010013447.1:0-13613 GCA_030522725.1 Ichneumoninae sp. B BG-2022a
CCGCCTAAGTTCGAGAGAAAAAAGACAAAGATTACAAACACTTCTCGATGAGAAAAAAATCTGAAAAAATTCTAGCACATAAAAGGTGCTGAAAAGATTATTTGTGCATAATAATAATTTCAGAATGTACGTAACAAATTACTGAAAAAAAAATTGTGCAGCAAATTTCGCGGCAAGCAATTTTTTTTTATTACGAAAATGATTTGTTAATTTTTCTGAACACGTATGCATTTTTTCAGAATTTTATCTAATACTTGAAAATTACGTTTTTAAACAAATTTTAACGTAAAGGAAACGATTAACATTTTGGGATCATTATTATGGACGAACGATTTTATCAGCATCTTTCATATGCTTGATTTTTTTCAAATTTTTATCCGATCGAGAAGCGTTTGTAATTCTCTTTTATTCCTCTCAAACTTAGGCGGCGTCAGTCATTGCGCTAGTACTACCTTAAAAATCAACCATCGAGACGGTCTTCGAGGTGTGTTTGTCTTGCGACGAAACAGAAGTTTTCCTCGAGCCCGAACCTCATGGAATTTTTTTTACCGAGTTATTGGTTCGCATGTTTCGATGAGCAATGCCGTGGCGAAATGAAGCGATTTTTTTAGTGGTCCTAATTGTATACTGTAATCAACTGATGTCGAGCCTCTCCCTCAACAGCTTCGACGAACGGAGTAGAGAGTTCGTCGAAGAATTTTACGAGCCGAGCCGCGAGGACCTTCCCCCTTTCGCCTCTATACCCTTCACTGCTTTTGATCCCTTTTGACCCGTTCGCCAGACACGAGAGAGCAACCTCCCGTCCCTCCTTCCGCCCCCACCACCCTCCTCAGAGCATAACTTTTGCCGACCGGGGAAACAGACGTTGCGCGCAGGAAAACGTATATACCGAGCGAAATGCCGAGTGACGACTCGACTACGAGTGTTTGTCAAATGTTTGAACGCGATGTTTGTCGTTATATCTCGGAGCGGACGGTAAATTAAATGGAAGGCGATGTTTGCGCGCCGGCTATACGCGTCGGCGAGGGAGAAACGTGAATTTCCGGGGCGTTTTGGACCATTCGACGCACACTGTGATTCGATGAGTGACGTGGTAAATTTGTTAATAACTCAAAGGTCAGAGCGCGAGACAGTGAGCTGGGAGCTCTTTTTCGGTGACAATTCTTATTGGAAAAATATTATTTCTTGTATATAACTAATGTATATAAAATATTATTTCTTGTATATAACAATTGTATATAAAATGTCATTTCTTGTATATAACAATTGTATATAACATGTCATTTCTTGTATATAATTATTTCCCAAAAGAATAGATATGCATTTTTTTCCTCTAAAAAGCTGTTGTATTTTTTTCATCAAACTTTTCACCGCTCGATGGCATCGCTCAAAGAAATTCAATTCGAGACAATCATTCAATTCGCGGGGTGTCTTTCTAGGGTTAATCGGCGAGAATTAAACACATACGATATTCAACGATCTTCGGACGAATTCGGAAGCGTGGAATAAAAGTATTTTGATGGATGAAGAATGAACGACGTATTAAGGATGTCGGGTGGAGAATTATTTGGGAGGGATGGGGGGAGGAGGATTGCCGAGGGAGAAAAAGTAGAGAGCGAGAGGGGGGCGCGCGTCGTGTATCGGCCCACACCGCATCGTTATGCTCGTCTGCGCTGCTTGAACGCCACTTAACGAGCGATAAATTGCAATTTTACGCCGGGCGGCCTGCCGGCTACTCCCAACGCACACTTTTACCCGACATAAAACGAGAGACAGCCTCGCCGGTAGTAACCATCTAGTTCTTTTCTTTACCTTTGCCCCCTTCTCTTCTGTATATTAAGCTACTCTGGGCACTTCTACACTAATAATTCTACGGATAGCCCTTGGATGCATATATGTATATTATATGTTATGTGTATATATACATGTATATATATATATGCATCCACGCTTTTGCCTATTGCCTCGTCCTGGATTCGGTAGAGTTCAAGTCCCCCGTCATCCCGCGCATCTCCGGGTCTTTCAAAGACACACTGCAGTCTCGAGGAATGAAAAAAGTTGGCCCGAGTAGTTAGTACGACTTTGCGTATAATCTTCATTGAAAAAGTTTTTCGGCGAAACTTTGACCCGGGGCCTTTGATTGTGTATGCGTTTCGTCCGGTGTATACTTTTATCTATGGACATTTTGCTCGGTATGCGCAGAGCCTGGGAAAAGGAAATCGGGACACGAGTACCGATGAAAAGATTCGTTTTGTTACAAACACAAACAAAAATTGCAGGATTGAGGATTGGCGAGTTTTACACTGAGAGAAAGATCTGATAGAAATTAACATAAATGTGGTAAAAACTGACAGAAATTTCAGGTATATGGAAACTACAGCGACATCCTGGTAAACATACGTATTAAATTTGACAAATTCTGTGAGAGAATATGGTAATTTTTGCTGTCGCGGGTATTACCCGATTATCCCGTAATTTTCGCTAGAATATAAGTGCTTCATACTGGAAAATATAGCAATCGCGAACCTTTGTTTTAGATTTACAGGTTGTAACAGCATATTATCAATTTATAAAAGAGGTGTTTCAAGTGAAAAATGATACGCTTAATAATTTGTCTAATATTGACAAAATAAAATTAATAATTGCCAACGATATCGATCGATCTTGTTTTTTTATGAAGATTTCGCTCGGGTATTTAATCTTTAACCCTTTGAAGGACGATAGATTTACCGACTTTGACGTTGGGTGAATATTTCTCACCGACTTATCGACCTTCCGACGACGTCATAATTTTTATTCGTTGAACCATTCGCAAAATCATGTAGTTTAATGCATTGGTACAAGACGCGATTCAAAGGGTTAATTATCTTGCAAATGTGTTTCCGAACAAAAATCATAACTGTATGAACATTAATGGAATATCTTCTATTCATTTACAGATTATACCAGCATATTATGTCGATCAATTTTTTTTTAAGTATACATACACAACAACAAAAATTGATACATGAAATTCTCAGTTTTATTCATAAAATGTTGGCAACCAGCCTTCTGGAAAAAAATACCATATGGGTTAGGTAAAAACGATAAACTGGAAAAGGTATTTTTTTCGGATTCAGAATATTAAAAAACCCAATCTCTGTCCCCTCAAATCTATAATTTTCGACTGCACAAGAAGAGCCATAAAAAATTATTTGAACCCAGAAAATCATTTTGTTTCATGTATAGTCGGCACGTGGTAAAAATTAGCTTAACGCGCAAGCTATTGTATTTAAAATAAGTTTCATTGACCGTACCCGCGCAAAAGTATCGAAACGTCGATTTGCATTCTACATACGTAGGTTAATACCTGTCTACGAAGGAGGCAGGTGCATCCGATCGCGCCTCGCGCCCGTGACTGTAACCCCTTCGGCCGCGAGGCTAGCGCAGTTCCGAGGCTCCTAGCGATATCTGCAACCTGTTTCACAAACACACACGGGGGTGCGAGACATTCGGGAGAAAATAAATTGAAGGAAACCGGCGCGGGATCAGATAGGCGCGAGGGCACATCGAGCGAGTGCCGCGGGACTTGCGATATTTAATATTATACGCCACTAACATCTGTCGCCTTTTACTCTTCCGCCCTATCTCCAGCCGCTGGTTATATCGTCGAGCAACCCTTTTCTCGAAAGCTCCTTTATTCGTATATATCGTACATATCAATGTAACGGAGTTCGAGGTTCGGGAATCAAGAAACTTTGCCCACACACACTGGAGACACGACAGTTCGTGGATATTTATACATACACTGTATATGCATGTACATATACATATATATCTGAGATGAAAATTCTACCGCTTTTTAGCTGCCTCATTGTCGCCCGCGAAATATTCAATTAATCATTTTGTATTAATAAAAGCGCCAACCTAATTGAATTCCCTCATTTCATACAGTTAATACGAGTTTGATGTAAATTTCATGAAGTGGCTGAGTGTGTGCGTCTGTGTGGGTGTGTCTGTGTGTCTGTGCCCAGAGAGTACGACGTCGTTGTCGGGGTTGTTGACGGCTGGGCACCGCGTTTCTATATCGCACCCTCCTTATACTTTGTTCGCCTGTTTCCTGTCCCCCTGCTGCTCTCGCGCCCGCGCTCTGCCATCGCGTACGCACTTCGTATAAACTACCTAGCATACTCCTTCCCGCTTCTCGTCGAATCGCTGCCCTCCAAACGAGTTCTTTTTCTTTTTTTTCTCATTCTTTTTTTTCTTATTCTCACCCCTCGTACCGGCGAGCAGAACGGCGCTACCACCCCGCCGCCCAAGCCCTTTTATCGATCTTGATACGCTCGGGCTACGCTCAGACGGAAAGGACTTTTGCCTCGGTATATACCAAACTTAATATCTTTACCTAAGCTACTTTCTTCGTCGCGACAATTTCTCGCTAGATGAACGGGCGCAGCAGAGCGATCTCCCAAGTCGGTCTTAACCGTTCGCGTACGAGGTATTTTGCCGTTTTTCGCCTGATCTTCGAACAGCTAGGATATTATCGGAATGAGCTAAAAAAAAATTGAAAAAATTCACAACGATACCTCGAACTGTTGTTTCCATAATGATAGAGAAAAGAAAATTATTACGAACATCTATAGGGGAAAAGTGGTGAATATGGCCCACCTCGATTAACACGTAAATCAATGATATAGGGGAGAGCGGGGCAAAATGGGGCAACGGGGCAAAACGGGGTTTTTGGGCAAAACTAAATTTTCCAATCATTTTTGGATCGGACAAGGTGGCAAAAAATTATTGGAAAATTACGTTTTGCCCCGTTGCCCCATTTTGCCCCGCTCTACTCTATATGGACCGGGCTATATTCCCCACATTTACCCTATCGTTCTTATATTTACAAGAAATCGAGGCGCTTTCCTCGTAATCGCAGCGTAATTTGGGTTCGCTTTTCCGGCGCTCTGATTGGCTGGGGGTCTCGGCTCGGCCCGCACCTAACCTCGAATCTAGCGCGCGCACACAGTGGACTAATCGTGTCAGGCCTTTCCATCGCTATTTTTTTCTCCGCACTATCCAACGCTTTGGAACATCATCTATTGCCTCGAGCAGTCTTGTTAGTACCGATGAAGCACGTTCCGTACAGCGATCCTCTCGAAATTCAACCGCGAGATCGCACGAAAGCGACGTCGGTATCGGGTTCCCCTCGTCGTCGAGAGCAAACAGTGCACCCAGCGAGACGGCGCGAGCCACCTTGCGGCCAAGCAGCTTTCAAAGCTCGCGGGAGGAGGAGCGAACGTGCTGGCCGCACCTCGGACTCCGCCCCCGGGATTCCCCTACGTTCCTGACAACTACGACGACGACGACGACGACGAGAGCTCACGGTACATCCGCGCTCGCCCTCCGCTTCCGCCGCAGCTACAGCAAATCTTTCACTCTATTCCAGAGCTCCCCCCTCCCCTGACCCCCATCGCCCTTTCCTTCTCTCCACGTACCGCGATCTCGTATACGATTGCTACGAGTAAGCGAGTACTCACCCACCAGCACATGCTCTCCTATCGCGAATACACGTTAAAACATTGTGTACCTTCCACGAAATTTCGCTCGATTCGGTGAGAGATAACTGAGTTACGCTGGTGGCGCCGCCAAATTGCCGGTATTGGGACGGTAATGATTATCGGTGGAGGTTAGAGATCGAATGGTCTCCGTACCAGTTTTTACATCAAAATCCGCAGCGAGGCGCTACGATCGCGGAAAGTCGCTTCCAACTCGCAGCGGTGGAGCCGCGAACTAATTGGTTTTACTGCGAAGGCAATCCAGAGGTGCTTTCGATTTGCCGTTATAATGATGGTGCGCATGTGCACAAGCGTTTACTGGTACGAATTTCCACCAAAAACCGGCCAAGCGCATGCGCATGGTCATTTTTTGGTGGAAATTCGTACCAGAAAACGACTATGCGCATGCGCAGTCACGTTGTAATAACAAAAAAAAACGCCAAATCGAAAGCAGCTCTTGTTGGTAGGCGTTGGAGATCGTCTATCGGGTCTCGGTACCGGTTTTGACGTAAGAATCCACCACGCGGCGCTGCGATCGCCGAGACAAAAGCAGCTCTTCACAGATGAAACGGAAATTAAATGAATCTCGAGAACTCCTAATAACGAGCACCGAAATGGAGAAGCCCTAAAAAACCAAGTAACTCACACAATAGGATGAAAAAAACTTCGTTGTTAACGCCCTCACACGAAAACTTCGCGGTGAACGAAACCCCAAAAAAAAGAAGCTCTCTCACACAAGCCGGATCGCGATATTTCTCTAATGACGGATAGGTCATGTGAACACGCGAGTGTGAGGGCCACGACATCCGCACCGAATAACCGTGCCAACCGAACAAGCAAACTCTTCGTTCGTTCATCTTTTTCTTATTCTCCTCCTTTTTTTCCATTTTATTTTTGTATTTCGTAGCAGAAAAGTTGTAAGGTCTGCGGCGACCAAGTTTATTCAGTCCTGTACGAAACTTTGTAGTACAGCGTGTCCACAGGGCCGGAGGGCAAGAGGCCTTGACGCTCGCGTCAGGATTCGAGAGAAAGAGGAAGAGAGAGACTTGCCGAGGGTGAGCATGGGTCTGAGGGTAGATACATATATATATACTTCTCCATATATATATATATACATACATACATAAGCGAGGTAGAACCAGGCCGAGGACAGAGGTAGAGACCGGAACTGAATGCCGCCGGGGCCGGACATACCTACGTACGTCCCCGCGCTCCACACATACACGGGTCGCGCTTTGTCCGGTCTCTCGGACGCAATTAGGGTGGGTCTCGGAGCAGAAGCCCCTCGGGGGGTGGCAGGGCGCTAAGTAGAAAAGCGTGTAGCGCAGCCAGGCAGTCAGCTAGCCAACCCTCTCACCCTTACACCTCTCTCTCCTCTCTTTATCCCCGTCTCCTCCCGTTCGTGTTTCTCGAACGAAAGGCGCTCTCGTCCGACGTACGCCCTAGCTCCTCGACGCTACCAGCAAACCACCACGACGTTACATACATACAACCAGGGACTACTATCCCAACTACTACGAGCTGTTTCTCGACCGACCAACCAGCACTGACCGTCAGACGAAACCCGGCAGTCCTGCAAACCATATCGGACTACCACGCTTCCTATCCATCCTCCTTCGTCCCCCCCCCCCCCCCCCCCCCCCCCCCCCCCCCCCCCCCCCCCCCCCCCCCCCCCCCCCCCCCCCCCCCCCCCTCACCCCCCCCTCCACGCCCCACCACCGCCCCCCCCCCCCCCCGCTGCCCACAGTCGCGCCCTATACCCTCTTAGCTAATACAACACGGTTACGAGCCTGTGTATCGATCGAGCGTAACATTGCTATTAGATTCGGGAACATAATAGGCTTTTGAAGGCGGGCCGAAGAGACCGGGCCGCTCGGTGGAACACCGAATTAGGCATCGACGATTTCGGACACTCGAGATATATTGGATTTTCGGGATCGTATCTTAATAATTTACCAACGAGGTGTTTCGAGTGAAAATTATACGCTTAATCATGTTTCTGATATTAAAGACAAAATTGATAACTGACGTCGATATCGATCGGTCTTGTTTTTAAGGAGAGATTTCGCGCGGGTATTTAATCTTTGATCCTTTGAAGAACTATAGATTTACCGAGTTTGACCTTGGGTTAATATTTCTAATAACCAACTCATTGACCTTCTGACTATGTCATCATTTTTGTGATGATTCATGGCAGTTTAAAGAGCTCGTACAAGATGCGATTCACAGGGTTAATCAAATCTTACAAATTTGTTTCCGACAAAAGTGATAACTGTACGAACATTAATGGAATATAAAAAAAAAACCTAATTTTTCAACCACTTGGATGGACCTTGTTTTTATAAAGATGTCGCTCGGGTATTTAATCTGTAACCCCTTGAAGGACGATAGATTTACCGAATTTAACGTTGGGTCCAATATTTTTAACCGACTTCCGACAACGTCAACTTTTAACCGACTTCCGACGACGTCATAATTTTTACGATGATTCGTCCAAACATTTCCAAAATCATGGTAGTTTAATGAGTTGGTACAAGATGCGATTCAAATGGTTAAATCTTACAAATCAGTTTCGGAAAAAATTGATAACAGTACAAACATTGATGGAATATCTTGTACTGATCGTTAAAGGGTTAATCGATATCGGAGCTCGGCGTAAAAAAATCCTAATTTTTTAATCGTTTGGCCAGATAACTTATTGTTCTACGGTCACCGCTTCGGCGATAACCGTATCAACAGCGGCCGTATACCCTCGAGTGATACACATATTTCGCAGGCTCGTATAGCCGACGATACCGGGGCTGATTATATGTAAAAAGACTTTACAGGAGACGTTAATAGAGCCATTGCGATTACGATGTTATATACTCCGGCGGTCTCTCGAGCGCGGTGAGAGCCAGACTCCCTGTGTTATACACGATCCCCACGATGCTCGTAACACCTCTGACTCTCCGCGTACTTTCCACGAAGCAATTCGTTTACTTTCTCACCTTCGCGCCTTCGCGCGATCATCCTGCACGAGGATACACGCAGCCTCTTATGATATTCATGATAAATATTATGTCGCCCCTACATAATCGCGTTAAAGAATTATCGAACATACTCGAGAATGTTGTATAGAGATGACAAGATCAATTCAAGGCACATCAATCCCCAGATTACAAGGAAAAAAAAACATGTTTAATATTTTTGTCGGTAAAACGGAAATCTTATAAAAACAAGCCCCAACTATTGACTGCTGCGCCCTTTTTTCGTGACCTTATGAAAAAAATCTTCAGATCCAAGTACAAAGATTTTCGAAAGATAGGAAAAGTAAAAAAAAATTATTTAAAAAAAATGGAACTCGTCCTAAAAATGTTTCCATTCGAGGCTGATTTTTTAAGCATCAACCGGCCGGGATTTGTCCGGTTTTCCCGTAGACCGATCGTTCCACCATCGTCGAAAAATTGACATAGTCCATTTTTCTCCGGCGTTCCGTTTCGCCCCACTCTTCCCTATGTTCTCTATGCACAGTTCCGGGTGTCGGGAGTCGAGAAAGTTGCGAACATATCAGCAATAACAGGAAAGTATAATTGTCGCGATAGTTCGGAGTAGGGGAGTGCGCACGTGTGTGTGTGTGTGTGCGAATAGGTGTGCGCCGGCGTAGCGGTCCAAAACCGCGCGCATGATCTAGGTGTCTATTGTAAACGCGCTTATACCACTCCGCGGGTAGATATAGGCGCGGTATAAATAGCGTACACAGCCGTGTGTACGTGGTTAGTGTAGCGATGCGCCACGGAGATAGATACATGCATATCGAGGAACGCCGAGTAGATTGCGGGGTGCGGTGGGGAGGGAGCGGGGGCCGAGAGGGTGGAGGGCACAGCCGGCGGTACCCGGCTGCCCACTGCTGATACGGTCAGCCCGGGATAAAGTAGATATTAACACGAGATGATCCGTTAATGAAGCGTATGTTCTCCGCGCTAGGGCGAATCTACCACCTATTACCCGCAGCCTTTCCTGTTATCTTACCCGGACACCGTTTCTCTCGCAACCCGCGTACCGACCAACCGCGAATAATACTATCTGGAATGAGCCGACCTCGCCGTTGTACGCTCCGTGTACGCGCACCCCCCCCCCCCCCCCCCCCCCCCCCCCCCCCCCCCCCCCCCCCCCCCCCCCCCCCCCCCCCCCCCCCCCTCCCCCCGCCCCCCCCCCCCCCCCCCGTATTAATTGGACGAGGTTGGACATGGTTCCCGCCATCCTGCGATCTGGTAACGACAACAAAAACACACGCGAAAACGGCTTCCGACAAAAATAATGAGATTTCGGAAGATATCTTTTATCGATGATATACCAACAGTTATCCTGTTGAGACTGACCTGGAACTTATGGTCTAGGTGAAAAACATTATTATTATTATTATTGATAATAATAATAATATTATTATTACACTGGAAAAAAAGATATGGTTGGATTAACCAAATGCACGGTGACATAAGTTCAAAGATGTATTTTGTTGGTACAACAAAATTTTTGAATAAATTGAAGCAAATAATCTTTTAACAAAACGATGCTTTATTTATACCAAAGAAATAACACCTTTGGACGTATGTCACCGCGAATTTTGGTTAATCGAACAATTTTTTTTTCTCCCCCCTCCCCCCTCCCCCACCCGCGAATCCCGCGGACCACCGAGACACTTTTGCATTTTCGGTGACCGCGGACGATTGCACTTAAAGTATTAATTGTACGAGGTTGGACATGGTTCCCGCCATCCTGCGATCTGGTAACGACCACAAAAACACACGCGAAAACGGTTTCCGACGAAAACAATGCGATTTCGGAAGATATTTCTTATCGGTGATACATCAACAGTAATCCGGTTGAGATTGACCTGGAACTTATGGTCTAGGTGAAAAATATTATTATTATTATTATCGATAATAATAATATTATTATTACACTGAAAAAAAAGAAATGGTTGGATTAACCAAATGCACGGTGACATAAGTTCAAAGATGTATTTTGTTGGTACAACAAATTTTTTTAATAAATTGTAGCAAATAATCGTTTAACAAAACGATGCTTTATTTATACCAAAGAAATAACACCTTTGGACGTATGTCACCGCGAATTTTGGTTAATCCAACAATTTTTTTTCTCCTTGTATTAATAATAATATTGTTATTAATATAATCAATAATATTATTATTAATATGATCAATAATATTATTATTATCTAGACCCCAATTTCGGTGTCCGTTAATTAAACTTAAAAAAAAGTTACCCGCAACTCTAGAGTCCGAAAAAAAAAAATACCGCCGAACACTGCGGTATCCGTTCGGAGTAAAAAAATGTCGCGAGTCACCGGTGACTCGGTAGAATTTCTTCCCACCCGGATAGCTCCCGGTTGAAACACATAAGAAAAAAAAAAAAGTGTCCTCGGCGGCGATTAATCGCGACTTGGGCAGTTGAGTACAGGTGAATCGGTGAAAATAAAAAAACAAAAAATCTTCCGAGAGAAAAGATCCCAGACGAATAAAGGAAACGTTGAGAAAAAGAAGAAATAAAAAAACCTCAGGGAATAAGAGAGATGAAAGAGTGACTAGAGCGCGGTCCATTCACAGAACGCTACAGAGTCTCGAGGAATACCTGCTACGCCGTTGAGAAGCCAACGGGTGTCGGGACGCGGGGGAGGGGGGCGAGAGGGGGGGAGGGGCGCTAATGATATGCCCGATCCTCTCTCAATGGGTTCCCCTTTCGGGAATTCTCCGACGGTTTCGAAGAATTAGGAATTCCGAGGCCGCGAGAACGAAACGCTTCTTCTCTCGCTCTCCTCCTCGCTCGCGAGAACCGAAATCCAATAAAGAAGGGGGGGGAGGGAGATAGAGAAAGAGCGCCCCCGAATGTGGCTGTTGGGCCGCGGTTCTGGGTGTGAGGACGCGCCGCGAGAGAACCGCGAGGCGGATGGCGCTTTGTGACGATCCTTTTCCGTTCACTCTCTCGTTCGGAGTTTGCACACAAGCGCGGGCGAGCGCGCGCGCACACACAGTTTCACGGCTCTTTTTTCGGCGCCCCACACACCCTCCCGCACTCCGGCGCACGTAACCGTTCGATTCGGGCCCTGACGTATACCGCGCACCGCGAAAGAGCGAGAGAGCAGCCGGAGAGATTTATAAGCGCGAACGAGTCTTTTCAGGCGAAACCCCGCGCGCCACGGTTCATCTTCGAATGGGAACAATTTGGCGTGTAAGCGGTCGGTGCCGCGGGGACGAAAGAACCGAACGAGAAAGAATGAGAGATAAATGAAAAGGGGAAGAAAAAAAGAAAAAGTAAAAAAAAGAAAAGTGATAAGTGAGCGTCGCATGGAGGAGAACTCGAGAGATCGGCTCGGTACGATGTGTGTGGTGTGTGTCCTCGCATTCAACGATGAGCTATATAATTTTTATTGTCTTAACGATTATCGCGTCATTGTTCGAGCCAGGGCCTTCATATTCTTTCTATTAGAATTTACTGTGATTTATAATAAAGTTTTCTACGTAATATTTGGGTATGTATATTCTGTATATTATGTATAGCTCGACTGGATAAAAAAAATTAAATCCCTGATAAAATTACGAAGATAATCAAGAGAGAGAGTTTGGGTCTAATCTTGATAATTATACCAGTGATTTAATTTTTTATCTACTCGAGCTGATTTCACTGGAATTAATCGAGGTGCTGGTAGAAAGTATCGATGTAGGAGTAAGTAGGGGAGAGCGGGGTAAAATGGGACAGTGGGGCAAAACGCGATTTCCCAATAACTTATGGATCGTCGCGGTGGTGGTGAGTGGGGCAAAACGGGTTTGACAAGCCGGATGTATCGTTGGGACCATATGGGTAATCCAAAAATTGTTGAAACATTGAGTTTCGCCCCACTATGCTGTTTTGCCCCACTGTCCCATTTCGCCCCGCTCTCGCCTACACATACAAATCGATCGCGAGTATCGATTACCAAAGGTAATAGTATTGATTACATCTGCGCATGTCCGAGAGAATTTCAGCCATAATATACGAGAGTACGTTCATGACTCGACCTCTTCCTCTACGGGGACATCGAATCTCTGCGTACCTCGTCGTCATTGCGTACGTAATGTCTCTGCCGTGACAAGTGCGGGAGAAAAGGAATAGGGGAGAGCGGGGAAAAATGGCACACCGGGGTAAAACGGGACAATGAGACAAAACGCAATTCTCCAATAACTTTGGAGATGGCGATGGTGATACGTGGGACAAAACGGGTTTGAAAATTCGGATGTATGATAGGGACAGAATGGGGCATCCAAAAATTATTAGAAAATTGAGTTTTGCTCTCACCATCCCGTTTTCCACCGCTGTGCCACTTTGCCCCAGTCTCCCCTAGCGACAGAAGACTCATTTTCACGCCTTTGACGTGCTGGCCAGCCAATGCATACTGGAATCAGTTGTCTCCTTCACAGATATTCTTCGACGCCCGGACACCAATAAAGAGCTACCGAGGAAATGTTTTCAGTTGCCAAGTTGAGTACAAATTTGAACAATATTTTTTGTTAATTTTCTTTGTACATATACCCCGGATTCGGTCATTCGGTTTTCAGTCCTTTACGGATATGGAGTTATTATTAATTTACGACATCTGAGAGACCGGTCGATTGTGCCTTTGGATGAATAAATGAGCAATGAGTTACGAATGATGTTAAATGTTCTGGGGCAAATTATATATATTGTATAATTTACATTGTATGAAATTTTAGGGACATTTAGCTTTGTATTTTTGGTGTGATAAATTTATCGCCTATTTGAAAATCATGAAAAAAATCTTCAGCAAGACGACCTACAGAAATTTTAATAAATGTTTGTAAAATCTATTTATTTGATATCGACTGTTTATGTCTAATTTATGAACGAATTATTGATTGGAATTACTTGATTTTGTTATGACTTCTGCTCCTCTGTCATTTTTACGTAAAAATTTTTATTGAAAATATGTAGGGTAGAGCGGGGCAAAATGGGGCAATGGGGCAAAACGGGGTTTTTGGGCAAAACGTCATTTTCCAATAATTTTTGGATGCCCGAATTCGCCCTATC
>JAPYZD010013843.1:0-10024 GCA_030522725.1 Ichneumoninae sp. B BG-2022a
TCACTACAGCATTTCTTATAGAAAGGGAACGGAGCGTCACATCCTGATCTCAAAGTTTAAGCGCGTTTTTCTCGGAATGGTGTTTTTCAAAACGCTGCCACGAGAAGAGTTTTCAAGCTATCGATTTCAAATTTTTTACAGAACATTCTTCTTATCATGCTCTATCGTCCTATGGAAGCTTTGTTTTTTTTTAAACTTCCTATTTTTTTTCTCGAAAAACTGTCGTAAAAAAGGCCAAATTCACTACTTTTTGTTCAAATCGCCGTCATTTTGTAAAAAAAAAAATAAAAATAAAAAAAGCCTCCATAGGACGATAGCGGCTTTCCTACAGATTACTAAACTTTTTGAAATTTTTGTTTGAGATTAAAATTGAGCCCGGAAACGTGGACACCGATTAGGACTCTTTTTTTTGACAACATTTTTGATAATTAATAACAATAATAAAAAACTAAAAAATCACCGCAACAAAAATCATTTTAAAAAAACCCAGACCGATTAGGATATCCTAACCATGAAAAAAAAAAATCGCGAAAATCAGTGATTTTTCGGTCGGTCACACTGAGATGATCCCTTAAAACATTTTTTTTAAGCGAAACGCTGCGACATTGATAGAGCCGAGAGATGGCGCAAAGTGCGAGAACCACGTGTGGTTACGATAATTGGCAGGGTCGTTATAGTTCGGTCCTTCTTCTCCTCGTTCTCGCGCCGATGGGCTTGCACGTGCTCGATGCACTTGATATAATTATAACAGAGTGATCGCTGCTACGATCATCGGCGAAAGAATGAGAGAGAGTGCGCGCGAGCGAGGACGAAGTGGGGGAGAATCGGGAGAAGAAAAAGACGCGATGGGCGTAGAACAAAAAAGAGGAGTGGGGGCGCGGAGGGGGAGGAGGTCAAGCACGACCCGTTGACCCCATCGCGTGCGTAATGGAACGTTCAACATTTGTACACTCGAGTATGCAAGTTTCACACATAAATACATACACTTACCTATACACATATACGTATGTGTGTATTTCGGTGTAAATATACATAAACGTGAAACTCGTTCGCCTCGCTCGTGAATCGTAACTGTTAAACGTAAACGTAATTTCTATATATATATATATATATATATGTATTTCCCCGACAATTCCCCTTTTGTCGAACGAATTTAACTCCGGAATTAAATTTCACGCTGACAAATAACTACGGACGATTTTACATTCTATTTATCGTCCTGTGTGCGCTAGGGTCGAGGGAGAGATACAAAATAGGTGGGATAAAAAAAAGAGGAAAAAAAAAAATTGTCAACCGAAGAGGTGATTTTATTGGCGCTGGAGCGTCCCGCGATTGACGTGAACGCGTGGCGAACGATCCGACGGGTTTGCCTTGATGAAAAATGATGATAATTATAACGATAATAAAACGAAATAACGCTCGAACTCGATGGTTCGCGGGAGGTAAATTTTCGTGAACTTTCTTCTCGCCTATTCTAAGCGGCTAGGGAGGAAGACGATACAAAAAATAAATTGTTCGTCCCCGTCGATAAAATTTCGATCTCGTTCGATCGAACTTCGAATTTATCAATTTATTTTTTTCTACATCAGAATGCTTAAAAAAAATCAGAATAATTTTCACACATTCCAAGTACCCTCCACCAAATTTACAAAATTATAAATATTTATTTTATTATTTGCGAAAATTACAATTTTCCCAAATAACAAATATTTTCCACAAAATCTAATTCCATATTTTAAAAAAAAAAATGTCACGTAACCCAAAACGTATTACGTAACGTAATACAATATTTATTTTATAAACAAATATTGTAATACGAGTATTGTATTACGTAACGTAATACAAAAAATAAATTGTCCATCCCCGTCGATAAAATTTCGATCTCGCTCGATCGGACTTCAAATTCATTAATTTATCTTTTTCTACATCAGAATGCTTTTAAAAAATCAGAATAATTTTCACACATTCCAAGTATCCTTCACCAAATTTACAAAATTATAAACATTTATTTTATTATTATTGAAAATAACAATTTTCCCAAATAACAAACATTTTCCCCAAAATCTAATTCCATATTAAAAAAAAAAATAAAAATTCCACGTAACCCCCACAAATTCCCAAAAAAAGATAATACGTATATGTACACAACCCCCTAACCCGCGCGGTCCCGGGCGCAGTGGGTGTCTCGTTAGTCCTCGGCGCATCGATACTCTCCGCCGAGAGTGCACTCGACTCGTCCGGTGGGTCATTCGGTTATTTATGGCCGGGATTCTCGTAGTCGATGTGTGTACGCTGCCTGAGTGAGTACAACCCGTGCGGCGCGGGAGGGGGAGGAGGAGGAGGGGGGAGGAGGAGGAGGAGGAGGAGGAGGATTGGGTTGGTTTGAGCGATGCCGGTGCAGCTTTTGCCGCAGGGTCTGGATAGAGGGAATCGGCAAAGGGATAGGGTCGGTGGAAGGTGGAAGTGTACAGCGTCTGCTCGTATATGAGCGTGTGTGTCCAGTTGTGTCCCACACGGGATGGAAAGAGAATTCGCGCGTGTATAACGAAGAGGGCGAAATTTCCACCCCACCCCTCCCCCCCTCCCCACCCGGCGGGAGCTGAGAGAGGAGGCGAAGGGAGTGAGAGAGAGCTGGAAAACAAACCCAATGCATTGGAGACGAGAAACGAGGGATGGAGAGAGAAAGCGTTGGAGGAGGGCTGGCCAAGCTTGTACCGCGTGTGCAGCGAAGTCTATAAAGGAGTGCTTTATTGATCTCAGTTTGAACGCGCAACGAGGATACCGATATAGCTGTGGGCGAGTGTAGATATACCTTTAATACCCTCCTATAAGTATCGGTGTAATTTCTGTGTATGTGTGTATGTGTGTATGTGTGTATGTGTGAATGTGTGTATGTGTGTATGTGTGTATGTGTGTACGTGTGTACGTGTGTATGTGTGTATGTGTGTATGTGTGCATGTGTCCATGTGTCCATGTGTGTATGTGTGCATGTGTGTATGTGTGCATGTGTGCATGTGTGTATGTGTGTATGTGTATGTGTATGTGTAACTGTGGTGAATAGCGGAGAAGCACACTGGAGAGCTTTTCCTCTCTTTCCGCGTTTTCGTTTATACTCGGCAACTGTGGATGTATCGCGGCTCGAGGGGTTTCCGCGTGTAGGTGAAACTACACGAGTAAGCCAGGTGAACTCTTGTGGCCCGGTGCGAGCGAGTTACGCAAAGGGCAGGCACTTCGATCAACAAAGAGCATAACGCAGCGGGCTTGCAGCGAGCTGCGTTTTGATCTGCGGCTTCGTATTGCGACGAAGATGCGGGCCGGAGAGGGGAAAGTCAACGCTGCGTGTGCACACTATAGTTTCAAAAATTTTCAGAGACACGGTGTGTACACTGGGTCTTTTAGGGAAGAGTCGGGTTTTCAATGTTTTCTAGACTTCCGAAAAATCTGAAAAAATTCTGGGTCGTTTGTTGAAGTGTCGACTACGTGAGCGAGAAGTTGACAAAATCAAAGGTTTGAAACCGTTGTTAATAAAAATTGTAGAGTAGACGAAAAAGCGGAGAAAATTAGTTTCAAATTTCGACTGTTCCTTCAAAGACCCAGTGTACACGCGCAGGGTTAAGATTGGTGCTCGGACCTGAAAGACGGATTATTATGTTATTAATTCTATGCAATTGTAAAAAAAAAAATTTTAATTTAATAATAGCAGTCATGAATGTATTCTGGCGCAAGGAGTTTCCGCGTGTAGGTGAAACGACACAAGTCAGTCGGGTGAGGTCTCCACTACATGGCCGAGAAGTTGACAAAGTCGACATTTTGAAACCGTTGTTAATAAAAATTGAAGAGTAGACAAAAAAGCGGAAAACATTAGTTTGAAATTTCGACGATTCCTTCAAAGACCCAGTGTACCCACGCAGGGTTAAGAATGGTGCTCGGACCTGAAAGACGGATTATTATATTATTGATTCCATGTAATAAAAAAAAAAGAAGAAAAAAAAAAATTATTGAAAAATAGCAGAAAAATAGCAACCTCATAAGTCAGTCAGGTGAGGTCTCTTGGTGCGGTGCGAGCGAGTTACGCGAAGGGCACGCCGCACTTCGATTAACAGCGCCGACACCGTAGCGAGCTGCTCGCACACAAAACTACGTACGGAACACAGACAGGCCGTGCCGTATCCAGAGCCGTGATTGGCTGATGGTCGCGTGTCGGTGTCCGATCTGGTCCGACCGACTCGTCTGTGTGACGGAAAACGGCAAACGTTGTTTTATGTGCGAGCACCTGAAGTACGGAGAGGAAGGAAATGAAGTTTGGTACTCGGACCTGAGAAACTCGTTGTAATACTATTAATTACATGAGATTATCAATTTTTTGGTAAAAAAAAAAATGTTACCGGGAAACAGTTTGAAATAAAATGTATTTATTGAAAAACAGCAATCATGAATGTTGTTGTATTCTGGCGCTCGGAGTTTTCGTTTGTAGGTGAAACGACACGAGTCGGCCAGGTGAACTCTCTTGGCCCGGTGCGAGGGGGGCGAGTTATGCAAAGAGCACGCCGCACTTCGATTAACAGAGAGAATATCTGGGGGGGGGGGGGGCGAAGGGGGGGGAACTTGAGTTTGTCGCTCGGGGGAGCTGCTCGACGGGTTATTAATTGCATGTCATTGTCAATTTTTTTTCATTTTTGCAGACACTTTTTCATTTTTAAAATTAAAAAAATTGCAAAACAAACATTTTTGACATCGCCCTGTAAAAAAAAAGATTGTGAGTAATTCGAATTGAGTGGAAAACCGTACTATTGTCGAGGATTAAAAAGGGTCGCAACATTTTATTGTCTTACCCTTTATTACTTCAATACGAAAAATTGTCCGGTCTTTGGAATATATTTGCGCCTGTAACTATGAAAAATTAAAAGTGAGAGACTACATTTTAAAAAATCTGAGCTCATCGGTAAATACACAGTATATTTGCCCGTGCTAAATACTCACCGTTTATTTCCGTATTTCGAGTATTTATCTTCCTTCGAATAAACTGTCGAGTTTTAACTCGTGGCTTTTTTAAAATTGAAATTAGAATTTTAAAAAATGTCATACGACGAATCTGAATTTCACGAGAATTGTCAAACCGCTGGAATGAGCGGATCGATTGTCTATTCGCGTACTCGGGGTTGCTGTGCGTCGGTTGCCCGAGTGAAGATTGGAATTTCTCAAAGATGCAAGGAGCCCGAAAGTCTCATCTTTCTCTCCCATCTCGAGATAGAAATGCCTTCGCGCGTTGTGCTCCGCTCTGCTCACTGACTGTGGCGTCTCCGGAGCCTCGATTACTCAAGAGCCTCTAATTATTCTCGCAATTACGACGCCGGCATCGTCGTCGTTGTCGAGTGCGAGGGCAGCGGTTCTGTAACTCGAACGTGGGACGACGACGATCCGAGCGATCTTGCTCAAGCGCATGTGCCCTTTTTTATTTACTTATTTTTTTTTTATTATAATTTTCTTATTCAATCTATTCCTCTTTATACGTTGATCTCTTGTGTAACCACGAGTACGGCGAACTAAATTAAATTGAAAGTGACATTTAAATGAAATGCGAAATAATAAATTTAAGATAGTCCTTGCGAATAGAGTTCGCTTCGCATAAGTTTCCGGTAAATGATAGGGAATTGCCAACACTTCTGGATGGTATAAAAACCTGAAAAAAATCGAGCGTATTAAAGGTGCTGAAAAGATTCATTTTGCATAACAATAATTTCAAAATGGCATTAACAAATTGATGAAAAATAAAATTGTTCAAAAAATCTCTTGGAAACCTAATTCTTTTTTTAATGACAATAATTCGTTCATTTTTCTGCATACGTATGAAATTTTTCAGATTTTTAAATTCACTTTGAATTTCGTGACTTTCTACACATTATCCCATACAAAAAAATGTTAAGTGAATTCAAAAATCTGAAAAAAAATTCATGCGTATTCGGAAAAATGAACGAATCATTTTCTTAAAAAAAGTTAGGTTTCCGGGACATTTGTTGAACAATTGTATCTTTCGTCAATTCGTTAGCAACATTTTGGAATTATTGTTATGCAAATTTAATATTTTCAGTACCTTTAATATGTTTAATTCTTTTTATACTTTTGTACCATCCAGAAGTGTTTTTGAATTAGCAGCGTGGAAACAAAAATATATTTGTGGATGTCCCGTTTGAGTTTCGTGGTGTAGGTCACCGGGTCGATCGATGAGGGACCGCGTTAAGCCCTTTTCCTCTCCGCGAGAGGAAGAAACGATTATTATACACCATTATTATTATTATTTAAATATACAGTATCTTCGATATTCGCGGTAATTCTAAAAAAAAAATAAAAAAAAAATAATGAAACTCGATCGCGTCAATCAAGGCTGGACGCGAGCGCGGTGCATGCGAGGCCGCGGACACACGATCTAGACCGTACTAACCGAGTTATCGGTGTATTTTTTTTTATTTATCTCATTCCGTCGATCCCTGGACTTCGCTCTTCGGAAAACATTTTTAACGTCGGAACGGCTTGATGTGAAACGCGCGTGGACATTTTTTTATTTTCTTCATGGTATGTTCGATACATCAAAAAAGCTTTTAACATCGAAATACAATATTTTCGATATCTGAAACCATTTACCATTTTTAATTATTTTTTATTAAGTTTTTTTTATTAACCTTTGCAGTGATTTTTTTATATATATCGAACGATAGTTTTAAGACAGCACCGACCGTGTGCGAATTCGTTTAAGGTAGCTAAGTACTGCACGGAAACAACTGCTGAATTTTTACAATTGTTTATCCAAAATGTGCATTTATTAACAGCAACGAAAGTCGATTTTGTATCACTGAATGGGTCCTCAATCAAGGAAACTATTGATAACGATGTTTTTGCAAATACATAAACTGCTAAATGCAAACTTCCATTTCGATACATTTTCGTTGAGTTTTTTCAAAGATGAATCCTTATTTTTAAACCTGTTTCCATGTACCACAGTTAATTTTGTTCCTCAACCGTTGCTCTAGAAATTCGCCGAGTAATTTTTTTACAGTTTCGGCCGTACAAAAATGACACCAATTTGTTTATGGGAATAAAATGCCGAAAATTTGCAGTTACCACATGTTGTTCTTGCAAGACCATCGTCATTAATGTTTCTCTTGATCGAGGAAATACAAAGCAATGCATATCAGTCTCATTTACCGTCAATCAATGCATACAATTTGTGATAAACATTTGTAAAAAATTAGCACTAATTTGACTAGTCTGCCACGCAGCAGCTACCTTAATTCATACCGATCCCTTTTGCCGTGCTTTAGTTACGAGATCTCGAACCCTCATTCCTCCTACGTGCTTCCCGATTCGACCTGGGATATAAAGCGTCGAAGAAGGACGTATATATAGATATACATTTGTATATATATATCGTCGGCTCAGCGATCGTTGTCGCCATGGATACTATTGGCCCGAGCTCGAGAGAGAGCTACCGGACGGTATCAACGAATTGTCCCGTGTTCTGTTCTGTCCTGCCTCATTCCACATCCCCGTCCTACGCCACCCCCTTTTCCGCACCTGTCCCCGATATATCTGCTCAACGATCCCCTCCGCAGCGTCCCGTGACGTCCTGTGTGTCTCTCACTATTTCTTCGACGTCAGACGAATATTACCATCCGATTTTTACCGCTATTCGTCATTGCTCAGTTTGCGCTTCGAATTGAAATTTGAAAAATCGCGCCATTTTTTGTGACAAGAAAATTACACCAATTGGTATCTATCTGGGTCAAAGAACACATTTCTTCTTCATCATAAATTGCTCATATCCCTAAATGTTAAATTTATTTATTTACTTTTACAAAATTCCTCATTGGTAAGCTCATGTAATAAAATAAGTAAATCAATAATATTTAAAAAATGAGATTTGAGTCTTTAAAATCGACGTTTTGTATGAACCGGATGTAAACGTACCTAGTCGAGTGTCTACATTGACCAGTTAATGAATAAAAATTATACCCAGACATATTTGCTCTTAAAAAAAAGACATTAAATCGTCCAGCTATTCGTCATTGCTCAGTTTGCGCTTCGAATTGAAATTTGAAAAATCGCGCCATTCTGTCTGACAAGAAAATTACACCAATTGGTATCAATCTAGGTCAACGAACCCATTTTTTTTCATCATAAATTGCTCATATCTCTAAATCTCAAATTCATTTGTTTACTTTTACAAAATTCCGCATTGGTAAGCTCATACAGTAAAATAAGTACATCAATAATATTTAAAAAATGAGACTTGAGTCTTTAAAGTCGACGTTTCGTACGAACCGGATGTAAACATGCCTAGTCGAGTGTCTTTATTTATTTATTTAATCAGTTTTACGGGCATAGCCCATTTACAGGACGATAAATATTATCATCCAAAATATACAACGGCACACATCGATTTCCTTACATTTATATATAAAAATACAAAATACTAAAAACGAAGTACGAAAATAGACATCAAATAGAGAGCGGTGATCAAAATCTGCTGTCACAGACTGCCCCGTTAATGAACTTCTTGACCAGTTCACGAATAAAAATTATACCCAGCCATATTTGCTCTTTTCAAATAGACATTAAATCGTCCAGCTTCATCGGCACAGATTAAATCGAAGAAAAAATAGTCCCCAACTTAAGTTTCAATTTCACGACTCCTGCAACACATTCTCCTCGCTTCGGATAGAGATTGGAACTCTACGCTAGGAGGCCCCGTAAATTTCTTTCGATCGAGAAATTCCGTGTCTGCCTCTCGGTCCGTCTCTCGAGTGGTCGCACGGCTCAGCCGGACACGTCCCGCGATGACATCATCGCTCGTCTACGCCTTCTTAATAATAGGTGCGCTGCCGCGGGCAATCGCTATCCTCGATCTCTCCTCTCTCGGGGTCCGTTCGCCTCCTCGCGAGAACGGATCAGGCTCGGATAAGTCTCAAGACCCAATGTTTTTTTTTTTTTTTTTTTTTTTTTCTTTTTTTCTCGCCCCGCTTCTCCCCGTCTCTTCTGCCGGGCCCGTACGGCACTAAACGATAGTCGGCCTACCCACACCTACGAGCGTATCTGTAACACCGCCGCGGCGCGGCGGCGGTTGCTCTCGCTGTGCAGTACCGAGAATCGTGTACATGTAACGACCTCATGGTATGCAATGGTGGCGTGTAGGAAACTCGAGGAATAAGAGCGGCGAGTATGCGCGGCAGGGGAACGCCGACGTGGAAGCCCGGTCAGGCCACGATTATACCTATCACGCGTGCGAGAATGCGAGCGCGCAGAGCACAAACTCCCGGACGCTCTCTCTCTCCCAAGGTGCCCTCCCCGGACAGTCCGGCCGGCTTCGGGATGGACGACGCGAACGTCTCCCTCTTTCTCGGTACTTTGAGAATCTACGATCGCGGGAATTGAGAGAGGCCTCTGGTATTAATAGATTTAGACTTGTGCGACGACAGTTCCAGATCGATTAGAGGCTTCGGACCAAAATTCGATCTAAGTGATAATAATAATGCTGTGTATGTTATGTTTCTTTTTCCTTCTATTGGGTAGCTTCGTACTGCTTAAGGAGGTTGGAGCGAGTGGTGCTCATTCCGCCTAAATTCGAGAAATTCGGGCGAGCACTTCCCAATGTTATAGAAATCTAAAAAAAATTCATACTTATTATAGGCATTGAAAAGACTAATTTTAAATAATAATAATTTCAAAATGTTATTAACAAATTGTTGAAAAAAAATTGTTCATCAAAATATGTGGTAACTCAATTTTTTTTTTATGAAAATGATTCGTTCACTTTTTGGAATACGTATGAATTTTTTCAGATTTTTATCTTTAATTTGACTTTTGCACATTTTTCCATGTAAAAAAACAAGAAAAATCACAATAAAGATAAAAATTATTATTATGCAAAATAAATCTTTTCAGTGCCTATAATAAGTATGGATTTTTTCAGATTTTTATAACATTGGGAAGTGTTTGCAATTCTTGCCCGAATTTCTCGAATTTAGGCAAA
>JAPYZD010013858.1:0-11743 GCA_030522725.1 Ichneumoninae sp. B BG-2022a
TTTTTTTTTAAAAGAAATTTATTTTTTAAATTGTATTTTTTTTTAGTGAATTACCTATATCAAGATTAAATCCACTTATTATTTTTGAAATAATTTTAAATGAATCATTAAATCATTCAGAAAATATTGTAAGTATTTTTTTAAATAAATTTTTTTTAAGATTGAATGGATAATTAGTCATCCAATACATAAATTATCATTAATGCCATTTTTAAAAATACTATTTTCATTACCACCTTCAAATACGCTCGCTTTAGTAAGTATATTTTTTTCATTTATGATTTTAAATAAGTTGATATGTCGTTTTCTAACTTTTTGGAAAACAAAAAATATAAATAATAATTCATTAATACCGATTTTATATGTTGAAGATATCTTACAAATGTTACAATGGTTTACAGAAAATTGTGAGTTTTTTTTTTTTTTTTTTTTTTATTAAAAGAAATATTACGACATTAATAATTTTTTTGTTTATTTTTTGTCGCCACAAATAAAATAACAACATTAATATTTCTTGAAAAAAAAATGTTGCAAAAATTAGATATTTTTCGATTACGACATCAACAAACAACTGCCGAGAAATTATGGTTGTTAACATTACGTATAAAAGATATAATGTTAAAACCTTTAGTGATAATATTACACATACTTGCTAATATCATACGTCAATGTGAAAAGTTTGCCGGTTGCTCTTTTTGGTAAGTTTATTAATATTAATTTATTTAAATTAAGCTTTCTTTCATTTATAATTCTACTTTTTATATCTATAATTTGTCGTAAGAAATTATTAAAAGAATTTCGCAAGGTAAAGCATTATAATTAATATTATAATTAATTTAATATTATAATTATTTTTTTTTTTAATATTTTTTTTTTATTACTTCATACTCATTATATTTATAATTAACTTTATTCTTTTATTATATTATTTAATATTCCTTATTTAATTATTATTCTGATTATTATTTTAGATGATAGAAGCTATTAAAACTATGTCGTATCATCATAAGGATCAAAAGCAAAAGAAGACAAATAATGATAATAGTTCTGTAACACAGCGTAAATCAAGTCGTAAAAAGAGTCAATAATATATCATTTTAAACGCTTGAACTCATATTATTTGCATACTTCCAAATTAAATCTAAATCTCGTTGTATAGCCCAATGACCAGAATTATTAGGCCTTTTAGGATTATCAAATGCAGAAGTATTTGTACTTTCCGAGTTCAGATAAAGTAATTCTGTTGCTAATTTATCTTCATCTGTCTAATTATTTATCATATTAATGATTAGCTTACTTGACGAATATATTGATATAAAAAAATTGGTGGAAAAACTAACCACATAGTTCTGCAAAATGTTCCAATTCGTATTATATTAGCTTCTTGCTGATTTGATATTTTCTTGAATACATTTAAAAATATAGTCATTCTTTTTAACTGTTCCACAGATTTTTTAAAATTCAATTTTATTTTAAGTAGTACTTTTAATATAATTAAATTGTGAATCTCAAAATTATGTTTTGAATAATGATGTATATTCGTCATAGAGGGAATTGTGAAAGAGAAGAAAGAATAATTATAAATCCAACATTAAAGAAAATTTCAAAAAATTGTCTTTTTAAAAATTTTTTATTTAAAAATTTAAAAATTTTTTTTTTTTTTGTATTATTTTTAATAATATATAAAAAAATGAATGAAATATCTCGCCCACATGTTATAATAGTTGGTGGTGGCTTAGCTGGATTATCAGCTACAATAGAAGCACTTGAAGCCGGTGTACGAGTTACACTTATTGATAAAACGAAATTAGGTGGAAATTCGGCTAAAGCAACTTCAGGTATAAATGGGGCTTCAAGTAAGACACAAATTGAAACTGGAATTAAGAATGATTCAATCGAACTTTTTTTAAAAGATATATTAAAGTCTGGTCAAAATAAAAATAATATAAATCTTGCTCATACACTGGCAGCAAAAAGTGCAGACACAGTTTCTTTTTTAGAAACTAAATTGGGAAAGTCATTAGATAATGTCGTTATATTAGGAGGTCATAGTGTTGCTAGAACTCATCAGCTTCCAATTGGACCAAAAGTTGCACCTATTGGATTTACATCTGTTATGGCATTTAAGCAATTTATTAATCAAGATAGATGGAAAAATCAACTGAAGGTCTGTTTTTTTTTTTCATTATTCGTACAGATATTAGAAGGATTTAAAGTCATTGATTTCATCATTGATGATACCAATAACATAATCAAGGGTGTAGTGATTACTGAGAATCAATTATCAAAACAAACATTGCTTGCAGATTCTGTGGTTTTGACTGCCGGTGGTTTTTCTGCAAATTTTGAATTAGTTCAAAAACAAAATTCATTGGCAAAAAATTGCCCGTTTACGACTAATGGACCTTTTGCAACGGGAGATATTCTTCAATTAAGTCAGAAGTACAATTTTGGGACCATTGATCTTGATCAAATACAGGTGATTTTTTTTTTTTTTATTTTTTTTCTAGCTTCATCCAACGGGTTTTGTTAACCCAGAAAATCCATTAGCATCAGAAAAGTTTCTTTGCCCTGAGTATATAAGAGGTATGAGTTTATAAATTGATGAAAATTAATAGGGTCGGGTGCTATATTAATTGATAAAAATGGACAAAGATTTGTAAATGAATTAGAAAAACGAGATATTGTATCCACAGCAATTAAAGATTATGGATCTCGTCCTTTTGTATGGGGTATTGGGACAAAGGATGATTACATACCATCAGAAAAAAAAATGAGTGAGATGGCATTATTAGTAATGAATGATCAAGTTAAAGACAAGTAAGAAAAATATAATTTTTTTTTTTTTGTTAGAATTGGGAATGCAGTATTTGATTTTTATAAGTCAAAAAACTTAATAAAAGAATATGGAAATTTATTAGAATTTTCAAAACATTTTAATTTTAATCCAGAATTATTTCAAAAGACAATTAGACAATATAATGAAGCAGCTTCAAATTTAACTAAAGATTTATTTGGTAATTATTTAATAAAAATTTTTTTTTCTTTTTTTAGGTAAAATTATTTTTCCAGTAATTTTTGATTTTGAAAAAGATAATTTTTATGCATCTTATGTAACTCCCGCTATACATTATACTATGGGAGGATTAAAAATCAATACAGAAACTCAAGTTTTAACTAATGATAATCAAAATCCTATAATAATTAATCTTTTTGCTGCAGGTAAAACAAAAAACAAAAAACTTTTTTCAGGTGAAATTGCTGGTGGTGTACATGGATCAAATAGATTAGGTGGTAATGGAATGTTAGAAAGTATTTTATTTGGTCGAATAGCAGGTGAAAATGCTGCACAAGTAAGATAATAATTTTTATTTAATTTTTTTTTTTTTTTTTTTTTTTTTTTTTTTAAATTTAAAAATTAGAGAAATTATAAATTTTGATGAAAATTTTAATATAATAAGACTTTCTTTGCCTTCATTAAATCAAAAAGTAAATATAAATTTTGGTGATATTTTTGAATATAAATTAAATGAAAAAATAAAAGGCTATTTTTTTATATGGAGTGATAAATTAGGATATATTGAAATTATCACCTATGACAAAAATTTAAAAGTAAGAGAATTTTTTTTTTGAAATTTTAGAATTTACAACCAAGTAATTTTATTAAAATTAAATTAGCAAATAAAAATAATTTAATTAATGATTTAGTTTTATCTGAATATATATCTAATAATTTTAATATTATTTTAAATGCTGAATCATTTGCAATTGGTATTTTGGGACAAGCTATTAAATTTAAAAATAATATTATTGTAAGTAATTATATTATTTAATAAAATTAGATAACATTATTATTATCATCGAAAATTATTAAAATAAATAGTCTTATTAATTATATTAATTCAATTTCAAATTTTAAAATTAAGATATTAATCACAAATTCAAAAAATATAAAAGAAATTTTTCCAAATATGTCCCAAGGTTTAATTAATAAAACCATTTCATAAAATTTCTGCAATTAAAAATTTTTTTAAAATTTCTAACCTCCAAAAATTTGTTATCTGTGGAAAATTATAGGGTAAGTAATACAATAAACTATCTCGATAGTTTTCAGGTAGCGCATAAAAAGACTTAAAATTATAAAAGCTTAAAAGAATACCTTGTATCTATGTACACATATAAAACCAAGCTTCTCATAAAATTTTATAGCAGCTGTATTATATGTTGCAACATGTAAATACAGAATCTAAAAAAAAAAAAAAAAAAAAAAAAAAAAAAAAATTACCTCCATATTAGGATCCTTAATCTTAAGATCAACTTTAGCTCGCTCAATTAATTCAGTTGCTGTATCCCAAATCCACGACAATTATCAGCTACTCCTAAAGTTAAAATATATCCAATATGTAATTCGGGATCAATAGAAAAATCATTGTTTATTTTTTTTTTTTCTTTAAATTGGTGTCGTTTAATAATTGATGTTATCTCTTTATGATTCAATAATTCAATATCCTAAATTAATGATATAATATAATTATACCGACAGACAGACGTATATGTGTCCCAACATTTTGCGATATTGTAATTATGCCACAAATGTAATCTTCATTAGATGATTCATTTTTTATGCAAGCAGCCAATGAATAATGTTCTCCATTACAAATTGATTCAAAAAAATCACTACTGTATCTAAATAAAATAAATAAAAATTTTTTAAATTTAAAAAAACGTTTCCTTACTTAAAAGGAAACCATTCATTATGTAATTGTATAACTTGATTTTTATCATAGATTTTAACATATCGATAAAATATAGTACTTAGAATTTTTGATTTACATGCATCCACGTTTTTAACATAATAATGAATAGGCGCTTCTAATTGAGGTCTTGCAATATCAGATGGTGGTATAGCGGAACTTTGAGATATACATTTAGAGGAATCCATTACAAGAAAATTTTCATCATATTAAGGTTCTTTTAGCGCACAAAAAATTACCCTCTTAAGTTCTGTCTTTAAGACACAACTACAAAAAAACTGTCCCAATTGGGACATATGGTAAAGTACCTGGTAAAACTGTGGATGTAAAAAACATGGGCTCAACTTATCAAGTCAAGATAAAAAAATTTAAAACAAATCCTCTTTTAGAGAGAAAACAATTTGTTTTAGAAGTCTTTCATCATGAGAGACCAAGTGTACCAAAAATTACTTTACAAGAACATTTAGCAAAACTTTATAAAGTTCCAGATCCTAAGTGTATAATCTTGTTTGGTTTTAAAACTCATTTTGGTGGAGGACGTAGTACAGGATTTGGATTAATTTATGACAATATAATTTCTTGCAAAAAATTTGAACCAAGGTAATAATTATTTTTATCAATCTTCTTTAGATATCGTTTGGCACGACATAAATTAATTGAAAAATCCGAAAAGACAATCACACGTCGTGGTAAAAAAGACATTAAAAATCGTCAGAAAAAAGTACGTGGTAAAGAGAAAGCAAAAATCGCTGGTTCAATGACTAAAAAATGAAAAAAATTTTTTTTTTTTTTTTTTTAAGTTACTTTAAAATTAAAAAAAAAAAAATATTAAAAATCATTATTTAATAAATTTATTATCATAATTTACAAGAGCTTCAATTATTTTTCTTTGTAAATATTTTTGATTTGGTACATCAATTGCCATTGTTAATGCTGTAGCTCCTTTCTTATTTAATGTGCTGTAAGTTCCTTTTTTTGCCATTAAATTAACAAGTCGAGTTATAAACTCAGAGCTGTATGTTGAATCATTATTGAAATCTTTTGATAATATATGTAATGGGGTATTACCATTTGAATCTTGTATTTTTGGATTTGCTCCGTTTTTTAATAATATTATTGCATGTCCCAAATTTTTTTTTTCCATTGCAATCATTAAAGCTGGTTTTTTTAAATTTGGCAAAGGAGTATTTAATATACTTTTATTTCGCTGAACAAATTTATTCAAATTTTTAAAATTTGGATTTTCATCATTTATTAGATTTTCCAATTTTAATCTAAAAAAAAAATAGTTTTAGAAAAAAATCTTACAAATTATTAAAACGTTTTTTTGGTGACAAAAATAGAAATAATTTATCAGGAATTAATTTTGTGAAAAAATTTTTTATATTTTCTTTGCAACTTAATGACCCATTATTAATTCCCAAAGCCGCTTCTTCATAATTTGTTAAATGAAATGCTAGACCTCTTGTAAATAGTAAAGGAGTTGTTCTGCCAATATTTAATAATAATTTTGAATTTGTCATTAGAAATCTTTTGATTATTTTGACGGTAATAATGACATACCATTTTAAGAAAATTTATTTTTTTTTTTTTTAAGTTTTGTTTTAAAATTGAAAAAAATTCTAAGATTATTCAAAAAAATTATTTTTTTGATTTTTGTATTTTATCTGCAGTTTTTTTGAAATTAAATTGATCCCGTTTTTTTTGCGATTTAATTTTTTCAATAATACTTTTAACTTTTTTCATTTTACCTTTATCATAATCGCGATCTTCTCTATTACGTTTATTAATTTTTGGTATCATAGATTTTTGTATTTCTTGAAAAAAAGATTCAGATCTATCATCATCACTCCATGTTTCAACTAAAAAATAATTTTATTTTTTTTTATAATATACCTGTTGTTGATCCATATTGAGTCTTTAAACTTTTTGCCATTTCTATTCGTAATTCAGCTTTTAATTTTTTATCCAAATTACTTTTTGAATTTTTTTCTTCTAAATTTCTAGGGATATCATCGGGAGTTGGTTTATTTAAAATTTTATCATCTGAAAACTCTTCAATACTAGATTTATTCAAATTAATAATTTCAACATTATTATATATATTTATTTTATTATTTTTTGATAAATTTTTTTCTCCTGTTGCTCGTTGACAAAATATTTTTTTAAAAAATGGTTTTCGATATTTCTTACTCATAACCTAATTGAATTAAAAAGAAAATTTAAAAAAAAAAATCAAATTCATACCTGGCAATAATAACTTAAGGCATTCAATTTTCTAGATAAAAATTGTCGTTTTTGTTCTGTATTTTTGTATAAGCCAAACTCATCTTCTGAACTACAACATGGTAATGTTGAGTCATAATCACTTCCTTCTTCTTCTACTTCTTGTGTTGTTGTACTTTGTGTTGATGAATCAATTATAAGATCCTCCATGGATGGAACTTTTTTGGATAAATCTAATGATAATCTAAGCTTCCATGGGACTGATTCCGCTGTTACGACATTCCCAAATGAATTATCATATAATAAAGCTTGTGATTTAATTGGTGGTTTACGACGTAAATAAAAAACGAGATAAGCAGATTTTAATTCTTCTTGTATTCGAGATGTTGGAACCTGATTTTTTTTAATCAAAAATTGAACTTACTAATCTATGTTCCTCATCATCTACAGTATGCATCATATTATCAGGACCTTTCACAAGTGCCCAATAGTGACCAAAAGAAGCACTACCAGAATGATTAACTGAACCTATCAAGTCATATTTTTCAGTATCCCATGATTTTTCTGGTGACATAAATTCAGTCATATCTAAAACCATCGGTATTATCATTTCAGTTTTATTTTTCTCTAATACTGTTAAATAACGATTTGATTTTCCCATTGGACAATCATATTTACGCATTTTATTTTTCATTCTTAATTCAGATCTAAAGAAATTTTTTTTTTTTTTTTTTTTTAATTACCTCTGCAATAATACAATTAATACACATGGTGGATTATATAAAAATCTTTGAGCTTTTTTTGTTCGTACAACACCACAATTTTCACACCTAATATATTAAAAATTTACTTATTTCAAAATTTATAAAATAAATTATAATAATAATAATTATAAAATAATTTATAATATTTAATAAAATATATTAATAATTTTTATTATTCAAATTTAACTTACATTGGTTTATTAGTACCAGATAACATTTCCATTTTAAATGTATCTGCTAAAGCATTATTTAAAGAATTTGTATTATTTAAAAAAATACGTATACACGTATTTAAATCATAAACAATTGTTGATTTCCCACAATCTAGACATGTTTTTTCATCTTGATATAAACCAGAAAATATTTGATGGATATAAGATGTTGACAAATCATGTACATTTAAATGATTGTTTTCAAATTGTAATTGCATTTCAGACGGTAAATCATATTTTGTTAAGAAATCCAAAAATTGTATCAACCATTCATGTGCACAATTTTGTGTACCATACCAATAACCTTGATTCATTTTTATTTCTTTTTTCATTAATTGTAATAATGTTTTTGACCATATAACTGGTGTATCATTACTACAAGGTAATAACAAATTTTGTATATGCCTTTCAAATTGACAGAAACCACATATTTCTTTTCTTAAACGTCTTTTACATCTTTTTCTATGTTTATTTTTCAAACAATCTTCACTAAAAGGTGTGCAATATGCTAAACATTGTATTGTTGCATTTAAAAAACATATATTTGCAAAATTGTGTAAACCATGACCAAATTTATTTATAGTTTCCCATTTTAATGGTCCTATATCACCAGGTTGATGAAACCAATAATTATATTTATCTTTATTTATTAATAAAGATGATTTATTATTTTCTTCATTTTTTTTTAGATTAAAATTTATTGGCGATTTAATTATTTCATAATTTTTCAAATTTAAAGATTCTCTATAGGGATCATCGCCGCATATTAATACGGTCATTTTACGGATTGTTTCTATTTATCAAAATTATTATTATTTTTGGGTCTTACAGGCAAACTGGAAAAACAAGATTTTTTTTTTTTTTTTTTTTTTTTTTTTTTATGTCATTTGATTGCATATTCATACTTGCTTGTATAATAGGTGTTCCTGTCGTAATAGCAGCACTTTTCGGTGCACTTCTTGTTTCTGTACTTGATTTTGGACTTGAACATATTTGCATAGGTTGAAGAGAGGAATGAGAAGGAGATTGAGGAATAGAAAGAGGGAGAGGAGGAAGAGAATGTTGATGAATAATTTCTTCTGATTCTGAATAATTATATTGTAAATTACTATTTAATTGAGATGTTATCAAAATATTATCTTCATTCTTTAAACGTGAACCACCTCGTGTTTTCGTTGTTATATCAGTTGATTGTTTCTTTTTTCTAGTTTCATTCTATAAATATTTATTAATAATAATAGTTTAAATTACGAACCTCATTATATGTTTGTTTACGTTTTCTTTTCTTTACATCTTCTATTTTATTTTCACCAACAGAAGATCCATCAGTACTTTTTCCTGGAGGTGATCCCTCTAAAATACCTTCAATAATTGTTGGCTTAGATGTTTTACGATGATGCCGAGTTGTTGTTATTGGAAACAATGTTTTACCTAATTTTTTTTTATATTTTTTTTTTTCTCACATGGCTGGACAAATGTTGGTAATGGTAATCTTTTTAACCGACGATCATATAATGTTGTTACACCATATTCTTCTCTAAAAAAAAAAATTATAAAAAAAAAAAAAAAAAATTTTACTTAAATCTTTCTAAATTTTCTTCCATATATTTAGCTGGTATCCAAACACGTTGTTGTTGTAATTGTTTTCTTGTTAATTGCGTGTTATCATTTAAATTTTTTTTTCGTCTTTTTTCAATACAAATATTTAAAATTCCTGATATATAAGTTGATGCAGCTGATGGCCAATCATCTAATGATTCTCCTAAATCTCGTCTAAATAACTTTTTCAAAAAAAAAAAATATCTTACAATTCATGTCGACGACAATTATATACAATTGCCCAATTCAATAATTCTGTTGCTACGACAGAAAATGGTGAATCAGCAATTTTATATTGCTCTTTTGATATATCTTTCTAATATATAAAAAAATTTAAATATATTACCTTGATCTTCTGGTGAAATACTTATTTTTTTTAAATAATCATCAACTGCCTAATATTTAATTTAAATTTACTTTAAAATTTTTCACCTTTTTTAAATTACGAAAAAATATTGAACCTTTAGCTCTAAATAATGGTGATCTTTTTACTACAGCACAGAACAATTTTGCTTCAATTGCTATATAGACTAATTGATTATGTAAAACTAATCTAGAGGTCCACCATTTCTAAAAAAAAAAAATTTTTTTAAATAATATAAAAATTTTTAAAAAAAATTTTTTAAAAAAAATTTTTGACTTTACGTACTTTCATAATAGAAGGTTGTATCAATGATGTCATATTCATAAAACATCTTGTTAAACGATTTAATGAAGGCCAATTCTATCAAAATTTTTTTTTTTTTTTTAAATTAACTTACTACAGGAACAAGATCGTCAATAGATGTTAATGGTATATCATTAGTTCTTTTAATATCATTATTTATTTCTGCATCATCATTTTCATTTAATATTTTATCATATTGATTATATGTCATTATGATATTTGTTAATGATTTTGGTGAACATGTTGATATAATTTCATCTGAACCAAGTATAAGTGTATCATCTTCTATAAGATCTATAACATCTCTTGTTATTGATTTTTTATCATCAATTTTTTTATCATTATAATTTAATTTTAAAGATGATGATTGTCTTTTTATTGGTTTACGACATAATTGATCTGCTATAATATATGCCCTATTAAAACTTCCAAGATCTATATTCCATGCAACATTTGGATAAATATTTTTAAATAAAATTTCGATTCCATTTTTAAATATATTTAATACTTCTTGTGGTTGAACAAAGAGTCCTCTTTTTGAGCCTAAAAAAAATTATAATTTTTTTAAAATATTTTTTTAAAATATTTTTTTAAAATATTTTCTATTACCTTTTTTTTTTAAATCAATTGTTAATTTATTTAGAACATCAATTATATCAGAAGATAATTTATTTTTTTCCATAATTTTCCAACCTTTACGAGAAATCCAATGTTTCTTATTTATAACTTCATTACCCTCATCACCACTACTAATCAAATTAGAATCATTATTATTATTATTATTATTATCATCTGATTGATAATCTAAATTAAATAAATCTTCATCATCATTTGCAGGATTATTATCAAATGTAAACAAATTAATATCATTATAATCATATTCATATTCATCTTCATCATCTGATCCTTCTTCTGTATCAATATCATCTGAGTGATATTCTGTTACTGGATTTTGTGATTGTCTTGTATTCTTTTTTTTTAATTTTGAAGAAGGAGACATACCAAGATTTTCAAACTAAAAAAAAAAAAAATTAAAAAAAAAAAATTAACTTACAGCTAAAGTATCATCAAAAAACTCATCATCTTTTTCATAATAGTCACCAGAACGTCCTCCACCTCTACGACAAACATCTCGTGGATCAGCTAAAACTCCTTGTCTATTTAATCTATACAATATATCATTTATTACTGTTGATAATCGATCTTGTTGCTTTTCACGATCTAATCCTGGCTTTTTTTCATTAATTGTTTTTGATATTATTTCAGGATTTATTACTTCTGTATTATTTGTTATTTCTGTGATTGATTCTTCATTATTTATATTTTCAGATTCTTTTTTTGTTACATTTAATGATTTCTGAGAAATATTTTAAAAAAAAAAATAAAATGTAAATAAATTATAACTATAAATTTATTTAATAATAATAAAAATAAATGTATTATTTTTTAATAAATTTATAAATGAAAAAGATTGGACTTATAAATTTAATACATAGTATTCATTAATGAATAAACTAAATA
>JAPYZD010013982.1:0-11279 GCA_030522725.1 Ichneumoninae sp. B BG-2022a
AAATATGCGGTACCTCAACTTTTTTTTTAATGAAAATGATTCGTTCATTTTTCGGAACACGTATGAATTTTTTCAGATTTTTATCTTTATTTTGATTTTTCTTGTTTTTTACATGGGAAAATGTGCAAAACTCAAAATAAAGATAAAAATCTGAAAAAATTCATACGTATTCCGAAAAATGAACGAATCATATTCATTAAAAAAAAGTTGAGTTACCCCATATTTTGATGAACAATTTTTTTTTCAACAATTTGTTAATAACCTTTGGAAATTATTATTATGCAAAATTAGTCTTTGCAGTGCCTATAATAAGTATGCATTTTTCAGATTTTTATAACGTCGGGAAGTGTTTGAAATTCCTGTCCGACTTTCTCGAATTTAGGCGAAATGAACACCACTCGCTGGAGCTACCTTGAGACGTTGGTTTGAAGTTATGATTCCTCTTAAGATCGAACTTAAGATCGATGATTGGCACGAACTTCATTGTGTACTTAAGACCGACATTACTTAAGTTCGAATTTGATTTCGTACTTAAGTTTCAATTTTAGGTTCGAACTTAAGTCTGAACTTAAATTTGATATTACGTTCGAACTTAAGTCTGAACTTAAATTTGATATTAAGTTCGATCTTAAGTCTGAGCTCAAATTTGATTGTAGTTCCAGTTCAATCTCAAGTTCAAACTTAAGATCGTTCTCAAGTTCGAAATGAAGTTCGCTCTCAAGTTCAAACTATTGTCTCAAAACTCGACCCAAAAAGGCTTTCGGATTTTTCAAAGATTTTTTTTTACTAAATATAACAAATTTACTATTTTTTTCTGAGACGCGAATCTAAAGAAAATAATATTTTTGTCTTCGTACCACATATTAAGCCGGATGTAAGACAAGTAACAGATCTGCAATCCAAGGGAAAAAATTAATCGCGACGAGTCGAATATTTTTGTTTATATATCTATTTTTTGGGATTTTTTTTAACTATGTTATTGTCGAATTTCTAAAGTTGTTTTCTCGAATATTTACCCAGCGATGGAAAATCCTAGGAAAGTGGCCGTCGAAGTTTTTTACCCACGAATTTGAGTGAACGCTGAAATGCTCACAAATAATTTTTTTTTGGTAAACAAGGCATGGAATGCCCCATACATTGAGCACACACGCGGCCATGATATCGCGACGTTACGAGCGAATCGAGAGATGCCCCAGTGCGTGCATACGGTGTTGAGCTTTTACCGACCATCATGTCGGAACTTTATGACAAAAAAAAAAAGAAAAAAATGTAGATACAGAGAAACGTTTCGACAGCGAAAGAAGTGCGGGAGATTGAATGGCCCGCTCGTAACGAGCTCGCTCTCGCCCGAACTATGGAAATAAAAAAATGTATTAAAAAAAATTATTCTCGTAAACCTCCGAGGCTCTTGAGGGCGATCTCTATCTTTAGGCAATCATAGACTGTTTTTAGATTTTCTTTCTTGTAATTGAATTCATGCACTTTGAAAGTTTATTTTCCTTCGGACGATGATTTTTTTTTAATAAAAAATGTGCTGTAGTAATTTTAGACGCGAATCGATCTTAGGATCGATTTTGAGTTTCAATTTAATTTTTACGTATAGTGTCGAATTTTAAGACTTTAGTTTGAACTTAGGATCGTTCTTGAGATCGAAGTTTGGCCTGAACTTCATTGCGTGCTGAAGTTTGATCTTAAGTTTGAACTTAAGTTTGATCTCAAGTTCGAACTTAAGTTTGATCTCAAGTTCGAACTTAAGTTTGATCTCAAGTTCGAACTTAAATTTGATCTCAAGTTCGATCTTAATTTCGATCTAAAATTCAAACCTAATTTCGATCTAAAATTCAAACTTAAGTTTTATCTAAAATTCAAACTTAAATTTGATTTCAAGTTCAAACTTAGATTTGATCTAAAATTCAAACTTAAGTTTCATCTAAAATTCAAACTTAAGTTTCATCTAAAATTCAAACTTAAGTTTTATCTAAAATTCAAACTTAAGTTTTATCTAAAATTCAAACTGAAGTTTTATCTAATATTCAAACTTAAGTTTTATCTAAAATTCAAACTTAAGTTTTATCTAAAATTCAAACTTAAGTTTTATCTAAAATCCAAACTTAAGTTTTATCTAAAATTCAAACTTAAATTTGATTTCAAGTTCGAACTTAAGTTTAATCTTAAGTTCGATCACAAGCTCAACCTAATGTCTTAAAACTCGCCATTTAATCTCGCGCTTGAGTCCGAACTTAAGCTTGAAGTTACAATCGAAATTGCGAAGGGGACGAGGAAACGCCCATTCACGTAATCTGCGACTGCCCAGCCTTGGCTGGGAGAAGACTAACCTAGGCACCTAGGGATACTACAGTTGGAGCCTAGGGATGTTACAACCTTCCCGCTGACTGGACTACTGGCCCTTGTGAGGGACAGTGGGCTAGTTTAGGGGGGAAGGGGAAATTATCGAGAGGGGTGCACAATGGGCCTACGGCCTGCGTGCGATGGCAGGAATGCCCCCTAGCAGCAATGATAATAATAAATACAATCGAAATTAATCTCGAACTTGCCATTGAAATTAAAATCGAATTTGGGATCGAACTTACAATCAATCGTAAAATCAAAATAAAGATCGATCTTAAGATAGAAGTTAGGAGATCGATCGCAAGGTCCAACTTCAGACGAACTTGAGATCGAAATTCAAATGGAATTTGAAATCGAATTTAAGATCGAACTTAAAATCGAACTTAAATTCGAATTTAAGATCGAACTTACGGTCGATACCAAGTTCGAACTTGGTAAGCTCGGATTCCCGTTTGTCCCCAAGACGCCCAAGAAAATCCACCGTTGCCCAAAATGAAAGATAAAACGAGTCAGAGAAAAAAGTAGACAAAAACATAAAAAAATGAAATCGACGAAAATAAGAGCCAGGGTCTGGGGGTCTCGATGCCGAACAGTCGGGGCGAAGCTCTCCCCCGGCCAGAAAACAAGAGATAACGACGACTGCGAGAGCCGGAGGAGTGACCGTTGGATCGTGGATGATCGTGCGATGGGCTTTCATTCTTTTTCCCCCTCGTTCCACGCTTGAACGCCAACAGGCCAACGATGCAGATAAGAAAAAAAACACCTTTCGGGTTGCTCCGGGTGATTATCTATACTACCGAAGAGGCGCGCTCGTAAGTTTCAGCCTTAATCATCGTTCCGAGCGGCGCGACAGGGGGTACGGGGGGAGGGGGGTGGTGAGGGGGGTGTGTTTTCTCTGGCGTCTCTCGACGAGGAACGACCCGCTCGTCACCGTCGGATATTGCGCGACGCCCGATAGCATCCCTGACATCGAAATTGAAATTGATAGCGCCGTCCCGAGCCCTCTGCCGAAGTTGTGCCGCAGTTCTTCGCTTTTATCTCGCTCATTCCCTTGCTACTTCGGCGGATTTGATTTGCGACCGTACAGTAGAACCTCAATTGTCCGAACCTCGATCATCCGAATCATGACTAAGTTTATCCGAATCATGACTAAGTTTGTCCGAATCATGACTAAGTTTGTCCGAATCATGACTAAGTTTGTCCGAATCATGACTAAGTTTGTCCGAATCATGACTACATGACTAAGTTTGTCCGAATCATGACTAAGTTTATCCGAACCATGATTCCGTTTATCCGAATCATGACTGCGTTTATCCGAATAATGCTCCGTTTATCCGAATCATAAATGCATTTATCCAAATCATGAATGCGTTTATCCGAATCATGAATGCGTTTATCCGAATCATGAATGCGTTTATCCGAATCATGAATGCGTTTATCCGAATCATGAATGCGTTTATCCGAATCATAACTGCGTTTACCCGAATCATGACTGCGTTTATCCGAATCATGAATGCGTTTATCCGAATCATAACTACGTTTACCCGAATCATGACTGCGTTTATCCGAACCATGACTGCGTTTATCCGAATCATGACTGCGTTTGCCCGAACCATGACTCGTTTATCCGAATCATGACTGAATTTACTCGAATCATGAATGCGTTTATCCGAATCATGACAGCGTTTATCCAAATCGTGACTCTTAATTTTTGATTATCCGAACTGAACCCGGTTCCGACTCGATTATCCGGGTTTGGATAATCGAGGTTCTACTATACTCCCATCCCTGTCACGGTTATACCGTGCTGGACGGTTGGTCGCCGTTATATTCTCAGACTCGCGAATCTGTGCTGAATTCGAATTGTCTCGGAAAATTCAAACAGCTTCTATCGGAATCACAACAGTGGGTCGTTTGCTTCTCTCGATGTATGGTTATCCATACATCAAGAGAAGCATACATTTCATTTATGTAATTCATTAATGGCGTTCATAAGTTTATGAAACTTATAAATGAAGCTCAAAACTTTCCAAAATTCCCAAACGAAGTTAACAAAAAACTAATTAATAACAATCATATTATCAACTTAACAAGCCTAGTTCATAAGTGTCTAAAAATGCACAAAACGGATACAACATTCCAAAAACTGGCAAGTGACTTTCACACATGAGTTGTAAAATTCTTCCACTTAGCTATCAGAATGTAACATATCCATATCAGTCACATATCAGAACATAAACTCTGCGGGCAGCGTCATCCGCGCTAAAATATGTAGAGCAGGCGACACACGTAGTCGTAGCAGACCGTACCCAAATCGGCCCGGCCGGAAAGCCTCGCGGGTGTTCCGCGCAAGCAGCTCGTCGATATTCTCTCGTCCTCCTCGTCCTCGTCCGCCGAAGCCGCCAGGGCAGACAAGGCTTCTCCGATCACTCCCGCGGATACCGGCGAAGGCACCGGAGACCCTCCGACGGGTGCGGCGCATTTGTTACCACCGTGAGATTGTATCGTCGGCACGAGCCGCGAGGGTGCCGCGCATACACCCAGACGAAGAAGCCGGCGAGGACCCGGAGGAGCTGCACGGCGAGCTTGTCCTCGCTGTTTCCCGATCGTTCCGTAAACGCTCGTCTTCGCCGAGCAAAGCCGCTGTAGGGGACAGCGGGGCAAAACGGAACAGCGAGGCCAAAACTCAATTTTGCACTAATTTTTGGGTGCTATATTTTGGCCCAACGATACGCGAGGCATTTGTTTATCAACTGGGCTACTTTTTATTTCGGTCGACCTCTCAGATGTTTTTCAAAATTTGCCGGTTTGTAGTATTACTTGAAAGGAGCTTCTGTGATTCTTTTTAGATTTTTAAAGGGCAGCCTTCAAGATTTACTTTTTTTTTTAAATATCCGTATATTTCAAAAAATGTTGGTCACTTAAAAACTTCGTAGGAATATTAAGTTTTTTTATTTTTCATCAACTTTCGAATGACGTTAGAGTCATAATTTTCCCGATACGGGAAAGTCTATTTTTCGTAACATTTTAATAATTTTAATTTAATAATTTTTTTCTACTGAAAACACATGAGGCATTCTTTATCAACTGGGTCACTTTTTTCGGTCGACCCCTCAGATGTTTTTTTTAATTTGCCGGTTTGTGGTATTACTTGAAAGGTGCTTCTGTGATTTGTTTTAGATTTTTAAAATGCACCTTTCAAGGATAACGTTTTTTTTAATATCCGTATATTTAAACAAATTTGGGTCACTCAAAAAATTCGTAGGAATATTAACTTTTTTTTATTTTTCGTCAACCTTGGAATGAGGTTAGGGTCATCATTTTCCCGATACGGGAAAGTCCATGTTTCGTGAAAAAAGAAATTTTATAATTTTTATCTACTAAATACACACCTTCGATTCTGATCCCAAATTTACCGACTACGGGCAAAGTCCTTTCATTTATCTAAATAATAGTGGAGTTTAATACGAATCTATATACTATATACTATGTAGAAAAAAATTATTTTAATTTTTTTCTAACAAAAAATAGCCTCTCCCATATCGTGAAAATTATGACTCTAACGTCATTCGAAAGTTGATGAAAAATAAAAAAGTAAATGTTCCTTCGAATTTTTTCAGTGATCAACATTTTCTCAGATATACTGATATTTAAAAAAAGAAATCTTGAAGGATGCACGTTAAAAATCTAAAAAAAATCACAGAAGCGTCTCTCAAGTAGTACTTCAAACTGGCAAATTTTCAAAAACATCCGAGAGGTCAAAAAAGTGGCCCGGTTGATAAAAAATGCCTCACATCAGGATTTTCAACCACCTCTTACCCCACAAACCACCATCGACACGATCTAAAATTCACTAGAAAATTGCGTTCAGTCTCGTTATCCCGTTTTGCACCGCTGGGCCATTTTGCCCCGCCCTCCCCTAACGGAGCCAGCATCGGGCAGCCCTCCGGCTGACACTTTGTGACCGGAGAGCGCGTATCTTCCAGTCTGAAAAATTGCCCGGCGTACGTTCTTATGTCGCATGATCGATGGCCGACCGCGCGGGGAGCCACGGTTAGGTAATTCCTCGGTACACGCTTTTCGCGGAAAGACCTTTTGCGCCGCAACTTCCCTTCCCGCCTTTTCGTCATCATTTTTTGGTCCTCTTCCTTCCCTTCGCGTCTCTTTATATCCACGCCTCCAGTTTTTACCCCTTGCGATCCTGCACTTCCGGGGGTTGAAGCGAAGAGTTTGGAGTTTGGAGTTCGGAGATTAACGGCGGAGACGAGATGTACTTCTGGTACTTTTGGTACTTTTGGTGCTCCTAGTAATTTTACCCACTGGCGTAGAGTTCGGATGCCCCGTTTTGTACTTTTAAGCCAGAAGATTTCCGAGGACTTCATTGGTTCAGAATTGACTTCAGAGAGGAATGTCGACGGGGGGGGGGGGGGGGGGGGAAGGGGGGGGGAGGTTTTAGATTTGTTGAAGTTTTTTTAACCACTCTTCGAAGCCTGTGAAAAATTTGTTGATTTTTGGTCTATGAGGCCGAGTAATTGTTTTTAGTGGTTTTCCGAGTCATCAATTCCGAATCTGAGGAAAAAAGTTGGGGAATTACCATCTGATAGCCATTTTTATGCAAATGCGTGATTTTCTAAAAAGTCAATGCCAGCCATTTTGAATTTTAGACTTTCTTCACATCAAATTCATGATCAGTGACGTCGCAAAGCTGGAAGTCCGAATTTTCATCAGCCAATTGGAAAAACGTTGATCCAACATTTTCAATCTTGGCCGTTTTTTGCCCAGGCACTAAACGGTTACTTTTTCTGTATTAAGCTCGAAGATCCAAGTTGGTTGACTCCAGACGCCAACCAACTTTCGCCTGGCAAGAGTTAGTGATACGTCAACCAGCCTTCGCGTCATCGATTGATGCCCAAACAGGTCCAAAACGGTTCCAATCGCATCAGCAGTCATCCAGCGAAATGGCAAAGCCGCCAAATTTTATATGCCATATATCCGGTGATTAAAGGGAAATTCGAAAGACAATTTCGCTGTCCGATCCGATGGACGAAGCTACGGTTGGAACCATCGGAGCCAAGCGTTTTCCGACTATCAAAGAGAAAACAGGACCAATCCGGAGCGGTCGGATCGCTTCGTTCCTGGAGCCTCCCAATCCTGCGGACTGGCTCGTTGTTGCCGTGAAATTGAATTCCGGCTTTAATTAAGAGTAGGGGTTTGAGAGAAGAGGAGGCAAGCGGATTCACGAAGAATAAGGTAGGCCAACGAAGCAGGCGGATATACGGTTCGGCGTTCGCCAGAGTATGGGACGTGGCTGTAGGCGCGGTATTCCCGGTTTTTTCATTGCTCGCTCCCCCGGAGCGCGTTGGTGGGGTTCCGGCAAAACGTTTTGTCGATGCCATCCAAGCTCGGCCCAACCGCGCGTTTCCCCATCGCGAAGACGAGCGCGGGGGAGGCGATAGGGCTGGTGGTAGAATTCTCCTTGGCTTTTGGCCTCGCGAACGGGATCCACCGGCCGGTTGACTGCTTGCGGCCCAATCTCCGGAGCGAATTGAGTTTTTTCTTTGGAGATCAAAGGGACCAATATATGAACGTCGGGCGGGAAGAGCCCGACGGGAATGGGAAGGTTGAGGGAGGCTTTCCGGGCGTAGGAACGTAGGGCTCCTGCACCGCGGAGCAGCGGGAATGAGGTGAAGAGAAAGCTGAGGGATATCCAACAACAATGTTCATTCTCGAGATGGAATCATCAAAAAGCCCACCGTTCCGATCTAACGGCAGGTTAATGACGAATGAGGACCGGTGTGGGGGACTGACGGGACTGGAAGTGAAGAGGAAGAGGAAGAGGAAGGATACCCAACAACAACATTCCATTGCAACATGAAACCATCAAAAAAACCCACCATTCCAACATAGCAGGAGGTTAATTACAAATGAAGACCGGTGTGGAGGACTAATGGGATTGGAAGTGAAAAGGAAGACGAAGGATACCCAACCATAACTTTCCATCCCAAGGAAGAATCTTCAAACAGAAACCCCCATCGTTGCGATCTAACAGCAGGTTAATGATGAATCAGGACCAGTTTGGAGAACTAACGGGATTGGAAGTTAAGAGGAAGACGAAGGATACCGAACAATAACATTCCATCCCAAAGTAGAATCATTAAAAAAAAACCCCACCATTGCGATCTAACAGCAGGTTAATGATGAATCATTAACCTGCTGTTAGACCTGCGTAGAGGACTAACGGGACTGTAAGTGAAGAGGAAGGATAAAAGTGAAGGATATCCATCAATAACATTGCACCCCAACATGGAGCCATAAAAAACCCCACCATTTCAATCTAGCAGGTGGCTAATCGTAAATCAAGGCCTGGGTGCAGAAGAACCGGCTGCACTGATGGTGAAGAGGAAGCTACAGGATATCCAACAACAACATTCCATCCGAACATGGACTCATAAAAAAAACCCCCGCATTACGCTCTAACAGGAGGTTAATGACAAATGAGGACCGGTGTGAAGAACTAACGGGACTGGAAGTGAAGAGCAAGACGAAGGATACCCAACAGCAACATTTGATCCGAACATGGAACCATAAAAAAAACACCACCATTCCGGCCTAAGGAGGAGGTAATGACTAACCAGGACCTGCGTGGAGAACTGAGGGGACTGGGAATGAAGAGGAAGCCGCAGCATACCCAACAACAACATTCCATCACAACATGGAACCATCAAAAACACCCCACCATTCCACTTCAACAGGAGGTTAATGATTAATCAGGGCCTGCGTGGAGGACTTACGGGACTGGGAATGAAGAGGAAGCCGCAGGATTCCCAACAACAACATTCCATCCCAACATGGAACCATCAACAAACCCCCTCAGTCCGATCCAAAAGGAGGTTAATGACAAATCACGACCAACAAAAACCCTCGACTACGTTAACGCCTTTTACAACAGAACCAATTCAAACTCTCAGCCAGAACTTCGCAAAGTCGTCCTTTCAAGCTTTCCCAGGTCAGCAAAGTGGTGTTCCATCCAGGGATTTAAATCGGTATCGCATCTCTAATTTAACCTCAAGTGGCGCCATTGGCGCTGCGGAGTGAGTGAAGACACCGAGCGGGCGGAAAAGAGGAGTAAAAAAGCCTTCCTCCCCACGGGCGTCTTCGTCCTCGTTGGCGAGACGTCTGCCTGGCGTAGACAGACAGACAGAAAGACAGACAGTAGACGTTTCCGCGAGTGTCCGGGGATCCGGGAAGAAGATCTTGGGAATAAAGTACGTCGGCGGTTCCTCGAGAGGTTCGCCGAGACGTCAAGCAGTTTAGAGACTAGTGAGGCTTCCGTCAAAGTAGACGTTACGAAACGCCGCGGTGTCGCCGTTGAGGCATGACGGGAGTCGGATCAGGAGGAACGGAAAAGAAAGCGAGAGGGAGGCGCAGAGTCGCTAGAATTTTAATATCGTTCCCAACCGCCCTCCGTACAGATCGCGACCGGTTGAGAACGGGGAGGAGAAAAGAGCCGGAAAGACAGAATTCGGCTGATCCGTCATCACGTGCCAGAAGAATTCGCCCGGAAAGTTCACCCTTTACCGGCTTTTCTGGAGGGACGGCGAAGCGGATCTCTAAACGCATAAAGCAGCCACGGCCTGGAGTGAAAATACAGCTGATGGCACGGGAATGCCGAATATAAAAGACATAGAAGTTAGCAACGTTGCTCCAACGAAATTATTGACGGCTGTCATGTTTTGCAGAAAGTTGCTTTCCTTGCAAGCCGATAATATAATGTAATGTCATATATTAATATAATAATATAAATATAAATGTATTTGTAATAATTATAATTATATAAATACTAGCGCGTTATTGTGGCTCGCGCGCTCCGCGCGCTTACACCCATTTCTGGAAGTAAACCCTTATTATTCTAAATACTTCAAAAGACGGAGGGAGGATCCACCCTCCTCCCGTCGATTCTTGACATATGAAAAAAGGCATAAGCCCTTATTATTCCAAATCCCCTTATGCTAAATGGACTTAAACCCTTATTATTCAAGTCCCTTCAAGCTAACTGGATTTAGGCCCTTATAATTCCAAGGCCCTTTAAGGATAGACTTAAGCTCTTATTATTCCAAGGGTCTTTAAGGATGGACTTACTTTTCTAACCCCCCTCCCCCCTCGATTCTTGACACGGCGGCGACGGCGACGAAATCTTTTTATATTATAAAGAGATATATATGTAATAATAATAATAATAATAATAATAATATAAAAGATAGAATAATTTTTTTTTAATTGTTTCGACGAAAAATAAACTACTTGAGAAAAGTGACATCTGTCAATGATATCATTGGAGCGACGTTGCTTACTTCCATGTCATGAATATAAAGCCGTGGAAAGACAAGCCTCTCGGCCAAAGAATGAACGGAGCAAGACTTCAAGAGAACATTAGACGCGGACGGCAGAGTAGATAAAAAGAAATAGAGTGTATTCGATGATGGGAGCGAATGAAAGGAAGCGGAATTCTCTGCGACATCAAAACACAAGACCGAAAGGGAAGAAACTAAGGAGAGGAAGAAGTGAAAGAATTGAGTGTGCGAAAAATGAAGATCTTGCTCTTGTCTGGCTTTCCGTGGCGCGTGAGTGCGCTCCGTTCTCCGGTAGGCGGGGAGCTAGTTGGGGACGCCTCCGTTGGCGGCGCGCGCTACCGGCCGGCCGGCGAGAGCGTCGCGAGCGCTCCTAGCGAAGGCGTCGGATTGTTTTAATTTTGCGCCCTCATAGAGGAAGCTTTGTGATGGTGAAAAAAAAAAAATTCGAGATTTTAATGAAAACGTGTTCAGAATGTTCCAAAACATCGAAAAATCACATTTAGAAAAAAATGTCCGGATGTGCGTGCGTGCGTGCGTGCGTGCGTGCGTGCGTGCGTGCGTGCGTGCGTGCGTGCGTGC
>JAPYZD010014173.1:0-11504 GCA_030522725.1 Ichneumoninae sp. B BG-2022a
TTTTTTTTTTATGAAAATGATTCGTTTATTTTTCTGAAAAAATGATTTTTTCAAATTTTTACACCATCAAGAAGTACTTGCAATTTTCTCTTGTTATTGTCAAACTCATGCGCGCAGCGTCAGCGCGCAGCGAGACTCCCTCCTTAAGCACGCAGTGAAGTTCGGGCCAAACTGGGATCATGGATCTTAAGTACGATCTGAAGTTAAAAAAAGAATAACTTTTTAAAAATCCACCCTAAAAGTGTTTCATTCGTTCTGCAAATGTTCTTTGCGCCCTATTGCCCCTTTGCTAGAACTGGGAGGATGAAACGCGGAAGCTGGAGAGTCAGAGAATGATAAAAGGAAGGGTTTAAAGAGGATATTCACAGAAAAAATATACAAAAATGCTTTCATTGTCCGGTTTACCGCTTCATCTCGGCCGCTGGCTAAATTCGGCTCTTTCCCCGAGAGCGCAGTCACCGCGGTACCATTAGCGAGGTCCACACAGAGACGGTCCGGTGTACATGCACGAGTGGAAAGCGGAGCCACGAGGAAGAGGATCGTTTCTCGAGCAGTCAGCTTGCCAGTCACCACAATGCGAAATAGGTCATATCTCGTTCTTGGCTCTTGGCTCTCGTCTCTCACAGAAGACGCACTTAAGCGTTTCTAGTGTCTCGAGATGAGGGAGGTGGGGAGAGGGCAACAGCGACGGGGAGAGTAGAGTCAGTCAGTTTCTAGGTCCGCGCGAGTGACTCTCGACGCGGTTTCTACTCTCAGCTTCCGGACTCACCGCCCCTTCGAGGATTCGCCATACCGGAACGAAAATACACTGTGGCAAAGAATTACGTAGGGGAGAGCGGGGTAAAATGGCACACCGGGGCAAAATGGGATAATGAGACAAAACTCAATTCTCCAATAACTTTTGGATGGTGGCGATGGTCGTAGATGGGGCAAAACGGGTTTGAAAATTCGGATGTATCAATTGGGACAAAATGGGACATCCAAAAATTATTGGAAAATTGAGTTTTGCGCTCATTGTCCCGTTTTGCCCCACTGTGCCATTTTGCCCGGCTGTCCCCTACGCCGATCGCCCCCTATATTTTTATATTCGCCTTTTTCAGAAACTTCTCTCGCAGCCAGAAAAATGAGTTCCGCTATTGACTCACAATGGCGGACCTGGTATTTTTATTTTTGCACGGACCGCCAGTCCAGTGACGAAGGTTCTCGACCCAAGGAAACGTAATCGATCGCGAGCGACGAGCGAGTAGCGATAAACTGTCCAGGGATCGAGGGACGAATAAATAGAAGAAATAAAGAAACTCGAGGCGGAAATGACGTTGAGATTCTTTTCGACAGGCAATGCGCGCCAATGCTCGAAGCGGAATGATAGCCAGACAAGATTCTCAAGAGACACGTCAGCTGATGCTTCTGTTCTGAAGAAGTCTGCAACAACCGACGTCTCATTCTTGCCCCTTCCACCGAGCACTTCGCCTCTATACGTGCACCATCGCTATCGCATCGAGCGTGTCCGCGCGCTCGATTCCAGTTAGAACGACGCAAAAAAAAACATATACCGGAAGTCCTCGACGCTTCTGCTGTCGGCAGCGCGGGACGAGTTTTCTCGCGAGCTCAAAGAGCGAGACGATACTTGTCAATATGTCGACGTTTTTCTGTGTAATTTTAACAAAAAAAACAGCTGTTAGCGGAAATTATATAGAATAAGAAAACCGAACGCAACATAATATTTTTATAACATGGAATTGTTACAAAATTACGTAAACTTGTTGCTTTCTGGCAAGAAAATAATATTTCTTTCACCAATCGTGGAGCTTTCGTCTAAGAAAAAAAAAGTTTAAATGTCGATTTATCGATGAAAAAAAAATTAATTAATTTTCACGAAGAATTCACACTTTTCGTACTACCGTGAACGAATAAATATGGATATATGGATATTCGATCGAGTAACGAAAGATTTGCCGCGATGAAAGTACAGAACTGCCACGATCGGCTGATTGGTAAAACTTTGAGGTGCAAATCGCCGCTGCAGCTGCGATTTGCCCTCGTATCGGATAGTATTATAATTCTTTCTTCCTTTCCTCCTTTTTTCATTGCCCCGTCGAGTTGCGTTAAGAGAGGGACTGCCTCTCTGCAGTTCTCTCTGCAGTGTGTATCTCTCCACTTCACCTTTGGTTCGCTCTCCCCCTCCCTCCCTCTGGTCGCGCCATTACCGTTTGCACGAAACTGGGTTAATTGCGTCGAGAATATAAGAGAAAAAAAATTAAACGTACTCTGCATCCCTCTTACACCAGTAATTAATAATGAGGCCTTGTCAATTCGTATGAATTTATAATTACTTCTTTCACCCAATTCTATGAAAGTACTCGCCATTGATTGCAGAAAAATAGAGACAGTCTAGTGAGACTACACTCAAAAAAAAAAATTTGATATTAGTTAAAAGTGGGGTAAAACGGAACACCGGGGCAAAACTGACCCTTGTCCACCATTTGAGATGAGACTTCTATCGTCGTTATGTCACACGAAGGATTGTCAAAAAAAAGGAGTCCGTTTTGCCCCGCTATGACATAATCGTCAATGTTGCACTCTTACTCACTTTCTTGTAAGCCCACTTGACGCTCCGGCTGAACTTAGCCATCGGGGAATCATCGACAAGAAAATAACGAACGTTTTTCTCGTCCTCCAAGTTCTCGGGTAGTCCCAGGCCATCCAGTCCGACGTCCACGATGGAATCGCTGCGCGATATCCCGGCGGTACGATCGGCGCCTATTATTCGTGCCGACTGTGCACTTTTATCCGATTTATCTTCGATCCCCCGATCGTCCCGATCCCCGCTTATACCGCTGCTCGGTTCCGAGTACTCCGTGATCGTCGACAATCTCTTCAGGTCACTCGCCGTTACGCAAACCGTGCAATCCATTTCTTTCGATGTTTCCTCGACACTGAGTTTCTCGATTCTTTTTTTTTGTCCGATGATTTTTTACTCTCCGTTTCAATCTTGCACAACTCTTCGCGGTTTATTAAACGGACTTTTTCATCCTTCAAAACAACTAAATAGAATAGTAACTCGTTAATTAACATACCGATATATTTTTATATTTTCATAGCTTTACACAGGGTAAAGGTGGGGAATATGAACCGGTCCGTATATCATTGATTTACGTGTTAATCGAGGTGGGCCATATTCGCCACTTTTACCCTACTTATCGATGTTTTTATCCCAGAAAAACAAGCAGTTTGATCAAAATATTTGAAATTGGCGACAGAGGTTTAAATCGCTGGTCCAGCAGTGATTGATCACCGATTGCAAATCGTGTTGGTCCCGTGCACGAGCCGGCGGTTGTCAATCGGGCGCTGATTAAGTTACCGACGAGAATTCCGATCGCGAATTGTAGCGGGAATTCCCCGAGCTCGTGACCACTCTCGATCGAACCTGGCCGGCTCGTCCCTTCGGTCCGTCGATCGATAACCCCGTCTATCTCTCGGTTCCTGAGAATCCTGAATTCGGAATTCAGAATGGTTCGGCAGGAGGAGGGCACAAAGCCGCGGACAGGGGGGGTTGCCACTGCGAGACGATCGTGGCACGTAAGCTCTCGCTCTCCGCAGAGATAGAGACCGAGTACGCGGCCAGGTCAAAGGTCGAGCCTGCCACGTAATTGCGAACCCCCGCGTCGAGATCCTCTCTCGCAGACAGCCGACTGGCTAATCCCCCCCCCCCCCCCCCCCCCCTCGTCTCCCCCTCCGTCCAGCGCCGCTGCACGTGCATACAAGGCTCGAAGCGCAGAGCCGTAGAGTAGCCAAATGGTTTACCGTGGAGTGCATCGTCAGAATCACCGTCGAACGAGCGGAGATGCGACGACGGCTCGCTGCGAGCGCGGGAGGATTAGCGAGAGAACGAGGAGAAAAAGATCGAAGTTAACGTGAGAGGGTTAAAAAAGAAAAAAAAAACATCCTTTGAGTTTGGCTAGTGGCGACGATACTACACGCGTTTGCACTTAGCTCCGCTCTCGTCTGCGCTGTATCTCGTCTATGTATGTTTTCACGGTTCACGCGCGCAGAGCTTGCACCCGGCCTGCAGTTAGCCGGCTGTGTATTGCCGATCTCTCCGACCGAAACGGCGCGTCTCATTGGGGCGAGAAGAGGGCCCCATCGACACTCGAGTTAACTGCTCTCTCTCACAGATGCGCCGTAGATGCCTGCATACACTGTGCGCTGAGTGCCGATGGATAATCCACTCAAACGAGAACCTCCCGGATTTGCGCCGATCGCCGATTTGCCCGTCGTCGCGCACACCGTTAACGGGACTGTGTTTGCCATTAGTTGATGCGTGAGATTGTTCCTTTTTTGTACTTTGATCTTGGATCGTGCGAAGATGTAGGGTAGAGCGGGGCAAAATGGGGCAACGGGGCAAAACGGGGTTTTTGGGCAAAACTAAATTTTCCGATCATTTTTGGATCGGACAAGGTGGCAAAACTGGGCAGAAAAGCCTGATGTATCCGATAGGGCGAATTCTGGGCAGAAAAGCCTGATGTATCCGATAGGGCGAATTCGGGCATCCAAAAATTATTGGAAATTTGGGCGAAAGAATGTAAGGGAAACCGGGGCAAAACGGGGACGCTAAGCAATAAAACCTGGTACAATGATACCAAAAGCATAGATACATTGTTTTTCACACCAAAATTGTATTGCCACCGGTTTTGAAAGGAAATTTAAAAAACCATCTGGGCCAAAACGGGGTACATGTCCCTCTTTTGCCCCATGTCCCCGTTTTGTCCCGGCTTCCCCTATACCAGTTGCACTCTGGTTTGCTATCTTCAAAAAATGAAAGATATGGGGCAATGGGGCAAAACGGGACGGAAAATCAAGATGCATTGATGAGATAAAATGGGACGTCGTAAAATTGTTGGAAAATTGCGATTTAAAAAATGCAATTTTCGAATAATTTTAACGTGCCTCATTTTGCCCCGTTGTCCCCGACGTGTATTATGTACTGCTACTATATGGACTACACCCTCGTGCTGAGTCAGTGGCTACGCATGTTTCAAGACAGCCTCCCCCCTATCACCGCGTATGCCGTAACTCGATTTGTGACCCTCTGATTTATGTCACTCGAGGAGCATTCCCGGAAGCTGGATGACCGGTCGAGCGTCTCTTCAGGGCATTCGATAAGAAAAATGAGCCGATGGTAAAAAAAAAATGTCTACCGGACGCAGTGGGTGTCACGTGTTTCATATCGGTGGAGCGCCTCGAGAGAGGAATCTTCGTTTTCGTCGAGGAAAATTCAAATTTCGTTGCGTTTCGCATGTACACGAAAAAGATCGTCTATTTTCCTGATCGGAGCTCTATACCTCTCGCCCGTCTGATTTATCGTGAAATTTTCTTACCGGAGCAAAATTTATAGTCTCCCCGCCTAGCGCGGTATTCTCGAAGCTTCGGGGACTTAAATTTTCGCGGGTTTCGGATAAAACCCGCAGTGTTTCGTTGCTCGTTAATTCGACGCGTTTCTGAGCCACCGAAACGCGGCTGTTTCGGGTACACGGCGCGAGTAATTAATCGGCTCGGTTGTATCGGACGCAACAAGATGTCGTCCGGACAAACGACAGTGTCTCGGTAAACTAATTATTTTTCTCCGCGCAATTATCGCCGGCAAGTCGAGATCGCGTCGTATTGCATCCGTTCTCGAGAGGCGCTCCGGGGATCCTCGTTTTGCACGCTACGAGAGCAGATTAGAAAACTCTGGAGTGCCCGCCGCACGGCGGTCGATACAGCAGATCGAGGGTCTCGTCTTTCGTTGGCCGTGATCGCGGTCGCGCAACCAACGACCTCGGCAATCGAAATAGATGGGCAAAAACGAAAATAAAAGACGTCTGCCTATTCTCGTCTACCGCGGTGCCACCATGGAACGGAACGAACCGGAGGTCACGAATGTCTGTGGCGTCACTCCAACTCAGCCCCAAAAAAAAAAAAAAAAAAAAAAAACACAAAACCGTACTAACACCCTCCACCCCCTTGTTCGAACACCTTACAACCAATTACTCGATGCAATTTCAACGAAACATTCGCCCCAATACACGATATTTGCGCGGCAAACCTTCCAGATAGTTTACACTCTACCATGGAGCCCACAAATATTTTCCAGATCCTCCGTCCAATTTTCCAAGTGCATCGAATGAGATCAAGCTTTGGTGTATTTTAATTTTAAAACATTGACATTCGTTTCTTTAATACTTTTTTTTTATCCGTGCACTCACACTCTTCGCGACGGACTCTTCGACGAGTATTGAATTATTCCCGTCTGCCGTTGTTGTTTTTTATCGGGGTCGATGAATGACTTCGATGGGACTGGTTTGATGCGCGCGGACGTTAATAACGCACGAAAACTGATATCGTGCATCGGGGGGGATGAAAGAGCGTACGTTCGATCCTGTCGGTCGCGGTTTAGCGACCACTACGGTGTCTGCGGCCACTGGCCAGCGATATTCGGGCGTGCCCTGCGTTAGCACACGAGAGCCCGAACTGCTCGGGTACGGGGATACTCGGATGGAGACGAGAACGCGAGACGAACCCGCGGGAAAGAGAGACTTTATATTTAGACGTCCGTATATGCACTGCTTGCCGGACACGTCGCTTCATATTCCACGGTGTATTCGCGCCCCTAACTTAACGCGCAACTTCGCGATATATAAGTTAGTTATGTATGCATGCGAGCACACATCGGCGTAATACGCGAATAATGATCGAGTACGGGCTTGCCCGATATATGTATCATCGTCTGGCCATACGAGAGGCGAGGATGTGATGAAGCGGCGGTGGTATAACACGCAGTCGTTACCGAACCAACGGAGCCCTGCATACGCCCACTCGAATCACCACACAGACCGCGCACTGTTGATCTGCGAGCGCCGATTGTGCGATCTAGCGGGAGCACCACTCCGAGCTAAATCGTCAGTTATTTTGCTACGATGAAGTAGTCGGAATTATCAAGTTACCTTAAGTTTATGCATTTTCTTAAGAAACAAATAATAATGGGCATTTCTAAGGCTAAGATAATTGATCTATAATTGATAATATTGCTCTATATTGATCAATTGATCTATATTGATTGATCTATATTGATCAATTGATCTATATTGATCAATTGATCTATATTGATTGATCTATATTGATCAATTGATCTATATTGATCAATTGATCTATATTGATCAATTGATCTATATTGATCAATTGATCTATATTGATTGATCTATATTGATCAATTGATCTATATTGATTGATCTATATTGATAATTGATCTATTTGAAGGTGTAGACATTTTTATAAACCTGTTGTAAACATAGAAAATTAGGGGCAAATTATTTTTGACGATTGACTGTCTCTGGGATGAATCGAGTTACAGTTTCGAGTACATTATATTTTGTAAGATTCTGAAAAATACCACTTATTTTCCCGCTTATTTTTCGTACAATTATTTAGATGACTATATAATGTAAACGACTTGAGTAATCGAAAAATGTATCGTAGAAAATTGAGTACTCCCTATTCATTCCGTAAATTAAAAAAAGATAAGGACGATCCCATCTGCATTAGATTAAAGCGTATTGTCCCACCTCTCATTCCTTTGAGTGTTTGTTCTCCATATGAGTGCGCGCTGGCTCGGTTTATCAAGCGGCTCGAGCGGCGCACAGGCGAGATCCGTATGGCCCGTGAGCCGTCGGTGGTGTGCACGTGTGCGTGCCGTCGGAGCGATACCGAAGAGCCCGAGTGTGGCACATAATCGAGCTGCGAGAACGCGTCGCAGAGTTATCGGCCTCGGCCGCATAAAACCCATGCGAATAGTTTGCCCTCCCGGCGAGCATCGCGGGCAAATTGTCTATCGCCCTGTCGCTCATTCAATTTATCGCTGTTTCGCATACTCGTTTCGCTGCAAAGAAGAGGTGACACCGGAGAGGGAAACAATCGTTCGCGGTCGCGCGAGAGACGATAAACCGAAATACGCGCATCGAGAACCTGCACTGCCATAGAGAAACAACTAACAAAAGCGCCGCGCGCTCGAGGGCTCACGCTTCGAAACAACGAGACTGCGCAGCTCGAAAATTATGTTCCATTTCCGGCCGTGTATTATCCACGGCACTCGAATCTATACTTTAACGTTATAAATCGATTGCCGACCGGTAAAGCTCCGTAATAAATTATTTTTTAACTATACAACGCTCTATATATACAATATATAGTAACAATGTAGGGGAGAGCGGGGCAAAATGGGGCAACGGGGCAAAACGGGACTTGGGCAAAACTAAATTTTCCAATCATTTTTGGATCGGACAAGGTGGCAAACCTGGGCAGAAAAGCCTGATGTATCCGATAGGGCGAATTCGGGCATCCCCGTTGCCCCATTTTGCGCCGCTCTACCCTACAATACATCTAACGTATATAAACTAGCGGCTCATGTAGGCTCGCGCGCTCGCAGTGGCTGTGAGTATGTGTGAGTGTCCAATCGTCATGAACTTTATTATTCTGTGGATATCGTCAAATTGTTATTTATATATAAAATGTATATAAAATATGTAATTAATTGCATATGCAAATATGTATAATTAATTATTCTGCGTAGATATATTCCACACATATATATGTGAAATAATTCATTGCCATTTGGCGAAGTTTGCATAGAGCAGCGTACGGTAGAAACTGTATAATAGGGGATCCGACTGGCTCTCTCGCGGTACAGTGGCCCGCGACCGCATAGTGTCTATCCTCACCACGGTTTCCTAGTACTTAATCTCAACCGAGTATCGGCGGCAGTCACAGCGAAGTATTATACAGGCACCGGTGGTGCTCGAACGTTATAGAACGTGACGCGAGTGTTACGCGCGGAGAGCACGGGCTACGAGCTTCCGAGAGGGAGGGAGAGCACGGCCGTGTGTGTTGCACACAAGCAACGAGGAAAAGCGATACACTAAGCCGCAAGCCCCGGCATTCACGGTCGCGAGATGCAGCGCGCTCCGTACGTACTCAGTTTAATACAACGTATAGCATTGTATACGGGACTACTAGTACGGGACGGACGATATTATACGATGTTGGTTCAGTGCCTAAGCTTCCGACCCCTTAAGAGCCTCGAACGGAGGTAAAAAAGAAAAATAGAAAACGAGATTGCGAGTTATATTAAACGTGCCAGCGAGAATGTTTCCGAGCCCCGGAGAAATAGCCCGAAGCCCGTCGCATCCAGGCGAAATTCATTTGTGTTGCTATTTTTTTTAAGCAAAGCAATTTCTGCAGCTACTTTTTGAAAAAACTATCGGGTCTTTTTTCGTCAAATTATTATAATGCTCCATAACACAAGGTACAAAAAGAAAAATCCACTGAGAGCCCTTAGGGTCTCCACTTGTGGACGGGGAATGCGTAGATTCTTGATAACTTTTATCGCGCAAGATAGGCGAAGTTTGGTTGAGGTAAAAGAAAATCGTAAGGTCGTTACTGCCCAAGTAGGTTTGTAATCGCGTGTGGAGAATTTAGAGAAGTGCCCATCGAGGAGACCGCGCTCGGTCTGAAGTACCCGGTCTATCGCCGGTTCCTCGGATAAACGGTCCGAGATTACGCGAAGCGGCATTTTTACCGAGGTGTACACCGGGGCGGCCCCATGGCGTGCGGGGAAGACGGGCAAGTGTACCCGAGACCCGTGTCACCGTCTCGAGAGCGAACCAAGCATGAAAAAAAAAAAAGAATGAAACGAAGATGGGACAGAGGTCAGGTCTGGAGATCGTCAGTGCTGCGGTCAGCACAGACCATCAACCGTTAAACCAGGCCCAACTTGTTTTTTCGACGTGCAGTAGTACACTACTGTGTCGCGACGATACTCGAGCTCTCTTACGCCGCTATTCGGACTCTCAAGCCGTACAACGGACGCATTGACGAAGGGATGCGAGTGAATAAAAAAAATCCCAAACAAGCAGAGTGTCGATGACACGCGATATGGATGGCACTCCGGATTATACTCAATAATAAATAATAATAATACAAAAAACACTGAACTTGCCCGACGGTAGACGATTAAAAAAAAATTATTTTATGATTGATAAGGCAACGTATGAAAGAGTGCTTGGACTCGTCGCCGATAACACTTCTAGTTGATGCGACATTAAAACAAATTTGAAAAAAGTACTTCCATGGCGTCCAGTAAAAAGTCCGTACGAAATTTAAGGACATTCAAGGACATTTCCAGGTTCTGTTGGGACATTTATAAAAAAAATAAAATTTATATCCCAAAAATACAATTTTCCATGCATAAAATCCGGACTTTCAATGTCTCACTGTACTTTAGGCCCAAAAAGGCCAGCAGGAAAAAATACGTCGAAATACGTGGCAGTTCATAAAAGAACATTTACAAGATAATTTACTAAACTACATATAATTTTTTAAACAAACCCCCATTTTCGGGGAACCAAAAAATTCAAGGACATTCCAGGACTTTTTCAAGATCAGGAAAAATTCAAGGACAATTCCAGGACTTTTTCAAGATCAGGAAAAATTCAAGGACATTTCCAGGTTCTGTTGGGACATTTATAAAAAAATAAAATTTATATCCCAAAAATACAATTTTCCATGCATAAAATCCGGACTTTCGATGTCTCACTGTACTTTAGGCCCAAAAAGGCCAGCAGGAAAAAATACGTCGAAATACGTGGCAGTTCATAAAAGAACATTTACAAAATAATTTACTAAACTACATATAATTTTTTAAACAAACCCCCATTTTCGGGGAACCAAAAAATTCAAGGACATTCCAGGACGTTTTCAAGATCAGGAAAAATTCAAGGACAATCCCAGGACTCCAAGGGCTTCCACGACGGCCGCGCACCATGACTTTGGCTCTGTGAAATATGAAACTAGTTTGTTCGTCGCTCGATTTCGAAGCGAGTCACCCAGTGGATTTTCCGGGTAACAAACTACCGTAGCCGTTCCGTCTTTCGAAGCGAGAATTTCTCGCGGTGCTGTGTGTGTCTGGCTGGTATTGCTAGACTATTGCTTCTCTGTATCTCTGGATGCGGATGGGCAGCCTCTGGTGTAGCTCTATCGTGTGTACACACGTACCATGTTACACGAGTCCTCTCATCGCGCCACGGTGACCGCGCGCGCGGTGCCGAGGATATCTCAGCTCCGGAGCATCGGTGGCTCTGTGAGAGGATTGCGCGGATTTCCAACCGGGCGACACGGAGAGGGGGGAGGGAGGCGAAGAGAGGGAGAGCCGGAGCGCCGAGAGCTTTACCGTGCGCCGATCGCCTGTAGTGCGCCAGTCGCAGTGCCGAGCGGCATCGAAGGGATACCGAACGTTCGCCTCGCGCACCGATAATGATCCAGAACAGAATCCTCCATTACGACGGAAGACCGGAGAGGGACACGAGCGGCACGAACGAAACGTTCCTGCGCTATTCCACGTTCCACAATCTAAAATCCTTTCCTTGCCCCCTCGTGGAAAAATAATTGCATTGTCTCAACCGAAGTTCGTGGAG
>JAPYZD010014218.1:0-10233 GCA_030522725.1 Ichneumoninae sp. B BG-2022a
GGGGGGGGGGGGGGGGGGGGGGGGGGGGGGGGGGGGGGGGGGGGGGGGGGGGGGGGGGGGGGGGCGGCGGAGAGGGGGGATTATTGTTACGCGCCCCCTTTTCGCCACTCCGCGCGAAGGTTGGCGCGGTGGGGGTAGAACTGGTGGTGGGGGGGAGTCTTGAAGCGCTCGCTGCGAGAAAGCCCTCGGATCACTCTTCGGTTCTCTCTCCTACCCGGCGTGCCCCATCCGTTGGGCGATAATGAGAGCTCGACGCCCGGATTGGCGCCGGAACGCCAATCCGGATGGCGTTGAACGCGACGCCTTTTCCGACGCTGCCGGTGAGAGAGAGAGAGCACGCTCTCCCTCTCCCCGACCCGCCATTCAACCCTCTCCGTGCATACGTATGTGCTGTGCGCGACCCGGTGGAGCAGCTATCGTGTGCGAGGCGGCTTCCCAAATACAACCACCCTCTCCCTCCTTCCTCCCTCCTCACGGCGAACCCCCCACCCCCTCACCCGTCGGGAGTTGTCGACGATCTAAGGGTGTTAACCGCGAGTACGCCCATTAACACCCAAGTCTTCGGAAGGAACCCGGATCGACGAGAGCGGACCGAGTTACTCTCCGTAATTTTTTTTTTCGGCGATCAACGCCAACGAACCAAACCCCGGTTTATGGGACAAAAAAATGAAGACCGATGACGTAATTCACGAGAATGTTTGCCCTACGAAAGATAAACTTTGCAAGGTAAAGAAATATATATATATATATATATACATGTAAGTCCGAGTGCCGTAAACGTCTCTCTGGATGCCGTCGTGGCCAGACATTGTTTTCTATCTTACGAAACGAACTTTTTCCCGAAAACAACACGAGATATATACATGCGAGATCCCAGCTTCGCCGGAATTCACCTTCGGAATTCAAGATCGACGGAAGTTAGGATTGACGCTCTCTCTCCCACATCCCTCCCGGTACGACGGTGAATTCTCTCACTCAATGTACGCGGTACATAGGGGGATGATGGAATGGAATGAAGGGGGGGAGGGAGAGGGGGTTGGTTGAGAGGAAAAGTAGACGGTAAACTTTCCCGAGTATTCGTGGCGAAATTCGCGCTTCGAGGCGACAGGGGCTCTCCCTCTTGCGCTTTGACGCGCCGCGTTTGCTCTCTTGCGTGGAATAGCGTCGAAGGGGAAATCGACGGGCAGCGTCGCCGATGCTTTCTCGATCGCTCCGCCCACTCGCTGCCCCCCACCCCGCCCCGCGCTGCGCCCCCCACTCCTCGGCGCTGCAACGCCGCTAGGACGCGTGGCGACCTCTCTCAGCCCTCCCTCGATCGCCCCCCCCCCGCCTCTCCCCCCTCCCCCTCCAACCGACTATGCTCCGGCAGCTTTCGTACACACACAAACATCCAAATCCGTGTTTTCGTGCGCGCACATGCAAGCCTCTCTTCCACGTCGTCGTCCTTCGCGCGCAGAGTGTCACAACGACGCCCGGAGCGTCCGTGCGAGCTGGGAGAGAAGCACGCGCGCGTGTGCCCACCATAAGTGTACCTATACTATATTTACTTCTGTAACGTTGTGTCTCCACACATACACACACACACCCACATACACATTCGATACCTTGTCTATGCTCCTCCGTGGTTGTTGGCTCGGATTTTCTCGTTTCACTTCACAATAATCACACCAAATGACGTACGGGATATATATTTATATATATATGTTTATATGGATGTGTGTGTGGGTGTGTATGTATTCATATGTCTATATGTATGAGACTGGAGGTGCTGGTTTTTTTATAATTCATCGCGACAAGGAAACATAGGTGTCCTTATCGGGTTTCTCGGCTCAGGACGTTTATATCTCGACACGGTAATTAACTGCGGCGCGGAACCGAGAGAGGAAGCGAATAATGTAACATCGGCTGAATCTCCTGGAACTGGGGAGGGGAAGTTTAATTATTAAAATTACTGGAGGTCGAAAGTCGCGGCGAGCAGACAAGCAGGCGCGAACGCTGATCCGTAAGCGAGAGTACCGTTGAGGGGGTTTAGCATGGGAATATAGCGCAATAAGACGTTATTTTTTTTTTTATTTTAATAAAAAAATTGTGGTCGAAAAATGTTTGATGATTATTATTTTCTTATTTTTATTTTACGAACAAAACTACAAAAGAAATTCACTATTAACACTACGAACAAGAGGGTCAATTTTTTAATGTTTTTGGTATATAGCAGGACATTCTTTGGTTGGACAAATGCGAGAATTTATTAGTTTTTTTTTTTTTTTTTTTACAATTGGTCTACATCGCCCGCGGCCGACATTTGTTGGCGCTTGCGCTCTCTGTACGTTTCTTAATTCATCCGTTTTATCTTTCGCTGGCTAAATACGAGATGAATTCCAAATACATTTGAAAACTATCACGCACGTTCTTTTACCCACTTTTCTGTGTTCCTTAATTCACACTTTCTGTCACGGGCTGCATTCGAGAAACATTCGAGAGAAAGATTTAAAATATTCTCTGTAACGTCACGATCGGTTTCGAAATCTTATTTTTCAAACGGAATCGACGTCACTCAGAAAACGTCACTTCCGGTTGAGAACTGCCACTGTCAAACCGGAAATGACATTTTCCCGTATGATGTTGCTTTTGGTAAAAAAAAATCAAGATTTTTGAAACCTAATGTCAAGTCATAGAAATTTTTTAAAACTACATTCCAAATGTCGTCATTCTGAACGTAGAATGTCGTAATAGAAACATGTGAATTAAGGTACAAAGGAAAGCGTAGAAGAACTTGTGTGACACGACTCGAATGTATTTGCAATTAATCACGAATGTAAGCCAGCGACGGAAACAAATGAATTAAGGGACACAAGGTCTTCAGCCTCACTTCACCTCGTCCGAAGTTGGTCATACAAACCCGACCAATCGTGGCACAAGTAAAAACGCAGAAATGAAAACATTGAATTTTGATGTGTTTCAAAATAATACTGTCATCACACACCAACGTTCTAAGAAACGATATTTTTTTTGGGTACAAAACACAGCTCTCCGTTTACTGACTTTCACAAAGTTTCCTTTTACAACTCCGCGCAACCGTGAATGACCGCTACGTTACTTTATCGCGGCGTGACGGAGTGCCGACCGTCGGAGAACGGGAGAAGTGACGAGAAGAACAATCAAAATACACGGACCGACGATAAAGCAGCAACGAGACTTGGGCATAAACATTCGACCCCATCCATAAAAAAGTAACGTCGGAAAACGGATATGTATATCCACGATGATCCAGATTCGGACCGCGACCGAACGGAATTAAAGACAAAACAACAAAAAACCAAAGAAAGTCTCACCCACGACCCGACTCCAGGCGCAGCGAGCCGGCGGCCGGAGCGACGGGGATAAAGCAAGAGTAAACCGAACGAAGAAAGGGAGGAGTAGGTGAAGGCGGATACTCGGAGAAAGCGAGAGTACGATCGAGCAATGAGAGTAGGACTGACAAGTAAAACAAAAAAACCCCCTCCGCAAAAAAGAAGCGAAAGAACGAGAAAACCAAGAAACTGGCGAGCAGGAGAGGTTGAAGCGAAAGAGGGAATAAAAATAGAGTAACCCGATGGAACAGAGTCTATATGCGATACGTACGTAGATAGAGGAGAAGTACATATATCCCGTGAAGCCCCCAGTGGGCGCACGGTGCGGGAGAGCGAGCGAGGAAACATCGGAGGAGGAGGAGGGGGGGGGGGGGGGCGCGGGGGGGGTGGGGGGGGGGTAACAGCGGGGGTCATAATCGGGCATTTGATGAGCCACGACGACGGCGTAGAGTCGGGAACTGGGAAAAAGGCAACGGCGGCGGCGTCGGCGACGAACGATGACGAGAAAGATCGTCGAGTCTCGCCTGGGATGCGGAGGCGTGGCTCCGGTTCCGAGCTGGCTCCGCCCGAGAAACCTGCCTTTTCTCCCACTTCCCTCTCCTCCCTCGGACGGGGCTACAGGGAAACCCCGTCCGCTGCCGAGAGCCGGGCCGCCGATACGGCTCGAACTCCACCGGGACGTGGAGTGAGAGTGACGCCGAGTTCTCATGCTGGATGGGAAAAGCTGCTGCCGCGGATGCTGCACGTTGGTCCATTTTTGCTCGATCTCCCTCGGTTTTCCGTGACTCTTTCTCTCGGGAGACGAAAATCGCGGGAGGGCGAGCGAGAGGGTGAGAGCGGAGATCGACGAGGCAAGACTGTAACTATCCGGGAGAGAGGGCTCCGCCGCGGCATCGACGACTGTAACGCAGACACGAAGCGAGGAAAGTACGGCAGAGATAACGCTGGAAAAACTCGGGAGAGGCATCGCTCAGCGTCGAGGGGGGATGAGACGCAAGCCGGACAACGTGTACCACCTCGTCAAATGTTTTATTACCGAGTGCTCGAACAGTTGTAGTCGAAGGATTTTTCACGGATGATATTATGCACTGAGGGAATAAAAGAAAAACTAAACTGATCCTTTGAGTGACCAAAATTTGGGCTTACAGTGAGGAGGGAAAAAAAAACTTGCTCGCGGGCTGCCGAAGAAAACAATGTTTGTTTCAATTGTACTTTCAATTCTTACAATTCCATATGATATTGAAACACCGACAGCGAGACTGTCAAGGTGACATGTTATCGTTTCAATCTCGTACGAAATTGTACGAATTCAATGATATTTTTTTTCTGTGCAGTGATGCGAGGTTCAAAACCATGCTTCGTGAAACCAGATGTTCCTTTAGATCAGCAAGGTTGCTATTTTTTAAATAAGAGCGAATCACGCCGATTGCCAATTTTGTTTTTTCCCAGTTCTGCGGAAACTGTCCAAGGATTTTGCCAAGATTCCGGACAAAACGCTCGGGACTTTTCCCGGGGAGACTCGTCGATGCGTTTGATCATACACGGGTCTTATCCACTCGCCGTCTCGGTTTACCTATCGGAGAGAAGGAGAGAATCGAAAGAGGATTGTTGGGTTTGTATCGCGATGGAGAGCGCAGGGCGATCGCGCGATGGCGCCCGGTTGCGATCGAGTCACCGATACACGAGTATCGAGAGACGGTTCGGAGGACGTCCGATCGTAATTCATCGTGGGCGAGCTCCGCGAAAAATTAATTTACTTCGGCGCGTTCCGTCCTACCTCGGCAACGATTCTCTCGGTTCCCGTTCGACGGGCTACGCCACACGGAACTGCACTCGAGTCATGTGGTTCGCCTGTTCCCCGGCTGGCTGACGATAAATCTTACCGGCTCATAAACAAAGCTTTTGATGCAAAAGGTCGTAACAACATACGCGGCTGGAGAGTACGTTGGAGCATGTGCGTGACGCCGACGGATATGTGCGATCCGATGCCCCGCCAGAAGGAAGCGGGCGTAGGTGGAATAGAATGGTGGTTCACTCCTCGGCCGAGCCGAGCAAGAAACCGCGAAACGTCTCGCCGGCACGATCGGCACATTTCGACACGAGATTATGAGGAACAAGGATATCGTCGGTGCGCGCGAAACCTCGGCGACCGAGGTCTTCTTGTGCACTCGGCGGAATGACATTTTCAATGCAATTGCCGGAGAGACCGTCTACTCGCGCACAAATCCCCGGCCGTTCCGGGCTGATACGACTGCGGAGTCAATTATCGACGGACTCTGTGGCGTGCCATACCACAGATTTGCCTTCGCGAACAATTTCAGCCCGCGTTGACACAGTACGCAGATACTATTCGAGGAAAAAATACTCAGGAGTTAATGTGTTTTTTTCTTTTTTTTTCAAGATCAGTAATTATTATTTTTTTGTGTACCTAAGAAAGTATGGTTAATCGAATCGGGGAGAGGAATTGAAATTCGTTGGTTTCGTTGGTGCATAAAAATAAACAATCGGCGATTGCCTCGACATATATGAACATTTTTTTATGTTTTTTTTACCTCGACCAAAAACCGAGCAATCGAAGCAATTAATGTTTGGGGTTGATTGATTTTGGGCTTGTGGTCTTAAATTCGCATTAACCAACCCCAATGTATTTGAACGCATCTGCCTCGAGGATGATAAAAACGTTTTTATTTTAAGTTTTTCCGGTGCAGAATCCTTTTTACAGTGGCAATTGTACGACGCCCACTGGTTGTACACTTGGCAAAAGAAAGCCTTGAGATCCGAGACGGTCCAACTGTCGTCAACCGTACCGTGACAAAATTTTTGTAGAAGAAAGGCGCCAAAGTCTCGCGGAAGATGGAACATCTCGAGGCTCCGAGACACTCGGGGTACTATTACCTACCCTCGACGGGAAGAAGAAGATGGGGAGGAAGAAGAAGAAGCCAAAGTCTCTCGCATAGCGCGCTTTATAGCGCGGGGCGCGAGTGGCTTTTCTCGGCTCCGTCTTTACTCGCGGTTTCTCTCTGCGTACCCTGCACACCAGCTTGCATATTATCCGATTTATCTTACTTCTCCGGCTACCGCAAGCGTCTCGCGCTCTTCCTCGTTAACGACGCGCGAATGACTTACGACGAGTTGAAAATTATATATATCGTTTCTCAGAGGGGGCATAACAGCTAGAACAAGATATATAACAAAAAGCCGAGAAACAGAGATATGCAGCTGCGAATTTAGCCACCCTCGCTCGTCAGTTCACCGCGCCACCGTCGAGACTCGTCTCCGCGTCTCTGTGTTCAGTTTTCAATGTAAATTCCTCTCCTGCGTTGACGATTGTTCGTTCGTCTATCGGAGACTGTACACGCAAGATAATCCAAAGATTTCCCGTGCTTATCACGGGCAAAAGCAAATAAATAACAAAATTTAATGTTGCGCTGTTAAAATGGTGTTTATACATTTTTTTTCTCCACCAAGCGTGCACTATAATTTGTGATTCCATTTGATTAATTTCCTTCTTATGAAATCGTTAAATTATAAATATTACAATTCCTCTTGTTCAAAATACAATTCGTTGCAAAATAACAACAAAAAAAATTTCATCAGCGAACAAGAGATTTTTTTTTTTATCGCGCACTGAGAAAAGCTTACATAGTAAATAGTTGCCAGGGGGGACGTCTATATTTTAAAGTTACGACAATTACCAAAAATTATAGTTGTAACTATGATGATAGTTAAATCAATTGAATATATGCTATCATAAACTATCTATATAGACGTCCCCTCTGGGAACTATTTGTTATAGTAGGAAATACCATCCTTTTTTCTCAGTATGGGAAAAAAGGTGTGGATCAAGCAAAAGTCGTCGTGACATGAGTTCAAAGCTGATACTTGGTCGGTACAACTAAACCATGGTTTTGTTGCACGATTATTCGCTTATCACTTTTTAACATATTAAAAATATGTTGATAAAAAAAACACTTTTGTCGTCCCAACCAAAAAAACGCCTTTGAGCGTACGTCTTGGTTGACCCAACCATTTCTTTTTCTCAGTGTGCCGAATGCAACCAAAGTACTCGGATTTCCTCGAATAAATATTCGTAGACTTCATTACCACTGCTCAATATTTCATCAAACCAGCTCATCTCCCATCTCCATTGACAAAGCAAAAAAAAAAAAAAAAAAAAAAACAAACAACCTCGGCCACATATCCCGGCGGTGCGCTGTAACAGACGAGCGTTCGATCGTCCGAGTTGCGTCGGTCGGGCCGCGGTAGTAAAGTTTTACGCGACAAACCAATTAGACACTTTTAATGGTGATCGTGGGTACCGCGAGAGCTTGTAACAATCGAGGGAAAACAATCGAACAAAACGTACGTTGTGTCCGTCGGTGGACAGAGGCGATCCCGATCGACAGAGGAAGCGCCAGAGAGGGACATGGAAACCGAAGGCCCAGAGGGGGTGAATGGAGTCTGGCATGTACGGGACTCTCGGTGTACGGTTAACGAGTGCGGGACACTCGGCTCCGATGGTCACCGAAGCTCGTCGAAAACCTAAAACGTTTTCCACCGCCGTGCGCCCGTGTGTGTGCGTGTTTCAGTCCGTCCTATCCACCCATGGAGTAAAAGGCGAAATGGAGAGGAGGATAACGTTTAAATTTGTGTGAATCGATCGGGCGCTCGAAACTGGCGCTGTACATCGGTACACGGGGCTATCTCTGCACGGCGCTACGGCGCTATGTTGCCAGCGACAGATAGAGCGAACACTCGAGTGGCTGTGCTTGTGCCCGGGAGGGTGAAGGGAAAGGGGATGAGGGTGGGGGGGGGGGGGGGGGGGAATGACAAAACGGGATGGCCGGGAGGTTTCGAGGCAAAAAAGCCCGAACGGCGTCGTCTCCTCGGCGCCTTGGCTCTCCTCCTATCTCTCGACGGCAACTGCGAAGCTTTCTGCCCCCCCCCCCAACCCCGGTCGCCCTCCCTCTCGCGGATAAAATAATATCGTACGAGGCGAAATTTGCCCGGTACTCGGTGGCTCCGCTGGCGAGGAGAGTCGACGGAGTCGGGGGCGCTCCCGTCGTAGCTTCCGGTAACCGCGCGAGATATCCGGAAGTGGAGTCTCGTGCTGGCGATAAAGAACGAGCGTGACCCCCGGTGAGCTTTTGCTCCGACGTTGCCGCGGGACTCGGGCAAAGAGCCCCGGCCACTGCCCCGCTCTCTCGGTAGCGGCGATACGAAAAAGAAAAGGCCCTCTGCACTCTTTCGAGACGGAAGGAGAATCGAGTCCCTTGCGCCGAAGCACCGGCGAATAAAGGAGAGCGACGTCGATAGGACAATAATTAGGTCGCGTCTCTCACCCCTCCCCCTTCCCCCTCCCCCCTCCCTCCAAAGGATTTTTATTCGGTATAAAGCGAACGGCGTGCCGCAGGACGATAGAACTTTACCGCCAGAAGCGCGCCGATCTGGCAAAGGTCTCTTACGTTTGTCGTCTCGTTCACTGATTTCTCCTTTTTTTTATTTCCTCCTCCTCTTCTTCTTCTCCATTGCCCTGATCCAAAGTGTCGGCGAGCTATGCACACGGAACGGTGGTACGGGAGTATATTAGGAGCAGAGTCTCTTGTACTTGTTTCCAGAGCGTGGATATGTACCGCGGGGATCGGCCGCGATACACGATAGAACAAACCGCGCGTACACGGAGAGGGTCGTCTGGTTATAAGCAATAGCTCCGTAGCCGTGAGGAGGCTTGCTGTCGGAGGCCTTCTCAATAATCCTCTCATGGCTCCTCTCGCTCTCTTCGTCGCTCGTCGTGGATCTCGCGTATAATGGCGAAACCCGTGGCGGCTTTCGGGGCCTCTCGCGGGCGGCACATAGGCGGAGAGCAAGAGAGAACCGCTCGAAAAGGAACCGTAGATATCGCATTGCGCGTCCGGACTGACGGGACAAAACACACCGGCGACAATAGAAGCTCCGGCAGAGCACGGCCGAGCGCGGGTCGCGGCTTCTCTCCTCCGCCCGTGTATAACTTGCCAGCGGATGAGATTCCGCGTGCTTCTACGGTCTCTGTGCGATCTACCGCTCTCTCGCTCCCAACATCCGTCCCGCTCGATCGCTCGGCCCAAAGTAAACGAGCGACGGAGAGGGAGAGCGCCATATGAAACTCTTTTCTCGCGTGCCGATCCATTAATTAACCATCGCTATTTCACTCTCGACTCTCGTCGAGAGTCACCCTACCGGAGAACCTTTTGCTATATTACACATACATACATATTTATGTGTGTGTGTGGGTGTGCGTATGTATATGTGGGTACGGGGAGAGATAGAAGCTACTTGGGCCACAGCCGCGAGTAGCGACGATGCAAGGTCGAGTTTCTTCTGTTCACTATTACGGTTTTTCTTTTCTTTTTTTTGGTAGTGTCGGCACTTATTTTAACGAAAGTCTATATTTTTTAGTGTGTGCAATTGTCGCGGTGGATGGACTTTCGGTAGGTGCCCGCGATAGATCTATCTGGAGGCTACGGTGGAACAGATTTTTATTTTGTTTTTTCTCGTGTTTAGTTAATAATTTTAGATCTTTAGGTTGTTGATGTTTAAAGGGGGTAAATTCCGCGCATCGGGAGGGGGTAATTTGCGCATAGGCGCAAGGAAAAAAAAACAATGATGCTACGGTGGAACAGATTTTTATTTTGTTTTTTCTCATATTTAGTTGATAATTTTAGATCTTTAGCTTGTTGATATTTAAAGGGGGTAAATTCCGCGCATCGGGAAAGGATAATTTGCGCGTAGCCGCAAGGAAAAAAAAACAACAATGCGAGGCGAGATGTTTGCTTATGTTCAGTATTACGGTTTTTTTTTTTTTTTTTTTTTTCTTCTTTTTTTTTTATTAAAATTTATTTTTTTG
>JAPYZD010014257.1:0-12842 GCA_030522725.1 Ichneumoninae sp. B BG-2022a
GAAAAAATTCATACGTATTCAGAAAAATTAACAAATCATTTTCGTAATAAAAAAAAATTTGGTTGCCGGGTAATTTGTTGCACAATTTTTTTTTTCAGTGATTTGTTATGAACATTCTGAAATTATTATTATGCACAAGCAATCTTTTCAGCAGCTTTCATATGCCAGAATTTTTTAAGATTGTTTTCTCATCCGGAAGTGTTTGTAATCTTTGTCTTTTTTCTCTCGAACTTAGGCGGCGTCACTCATTGTGCTAGTACTACCTTAAACCAAAAAAACGGTGGTCGTCAAATAAATTTTTTTTCCTGGGTACACGGTCAATGATCCTTGGTTGTTTGGTGTTTACCTCTATGCGATAGTTCGTTCTTATATTTCCATAACCATACTCATTGTAGTACTCCTCTTCGTAAGGTACGTTCTTCGTTTCGATAACCCTGTAATCACGATTGGTTCATGGTCATAAGATTTGTTGGTTGCGGCTTTGTTGGATTCTTTTGCTAAAATGTCATGCATGGAAAAGTTTCAAAGTTACTCATGGGTACCTGTGGTATCTGTTGCAAATCGATTTGTACTCTGGATCAGGTTCCAACGCCAACCACTGCCGTGGATCCGCTGGATCCACTGCATCCCCACTTTCCAAAATTGCAAATATTAAAATCCACAAAATCACCGCCCTTTGATGATCCATCGTTGAGAGTCCGGTCCTCGATCAACCAGTGCACACTTGGATGTTTAAAGATATTTGATGGTCCTTGTAATTTCGTAAGGTAGATATTTTTCTTAAGCACTACTTATTCGCGCGGGAATAAAATCTGTGGAAGATATTCGATCATCTACGCGACTGACGACCCGGGCCGCCCAACTAGAACTGACCTCAGCGAAACGAACTAACAGAACGATTGTCATAATCATCGAAACATTGATAGAGTGGCGCGCATGCAATTGAAAATCCTACGGTATTCTTATCAACTCTCACAGGATGCAGACGACAATCTTGCTGACCCGTGTTTATCGACCGGACTCGCTGCGGCTCTTTCCCGGAATTATTAAAATATCATCGAAACGCAACGCTGCGCCAGGATACGCGTGCGATTTTTGCGAGCGACGTCTTGGCCGTCCACTGCGATGGATCACGATTATTCACGGATATTTAATTATCGATTACTTCGTCCCGAACACAATGCGAAATGTAAATTTCGATCCGGTTCGCAATAACAAACGAGGTGCGCGTTATTAATTTCGTTCGCTCTGCTCGTCTATTATTTTTTTGTGCCTCGTTCCCTCACGGCATTATGCTAAGGACGTGGAACGAACAATGGCCTCCGGGGGGGAAGACTTTATCGGGAAGATGAGAAGCGAGTCGGTCGTGTAGCATTTCTTTCCCAGCGTCTCCGCGCGTCGTATCTCGGCCCTCGGCGTTATACTTGCCAGGCGTCACCGTCGAGTATTTTTGGTCCTGCGAGAAGTCCCAGAGAGCCCGAGCTGTTGAACTCGTGGGTGCGGTCCCAATTATCCACAGTGGCAATCACGACTGAGTTTGCGTCCGCTCGGATGCTGGGACGTCACGACTGGCCGACTCGAAGCTTGAAATAAAAAAAAAATAAAATAAAAAATGGGCGGTTCACTTATCTGGCGAATTTTCACTTTTTTAATCCTTTCTCGTCTCTTCGGCATTGCGAACTTTTTGTGGCGCTTCGAGCGAGCTTCGAAACGAATCGATTCACCGCGACTCGTTTACACTCGTCAAGACGTTACGCACCAACACGTTTCAGACGTGCGAAGCCTGGAATCGAAACTTCGCCACAGCATCCCTCGACCGCTCGTCCCCGGACGATCCGTTCTGCCTGTCCGGAGATTAACACCTCGCGGCGGACGTAATCACCCCTTTTCAACTCAATCCACGGGGTCGCGCCGAATCACGCTTCCGCTTGTTGTTACCCCTTGCCTCGTGACCCTTCGGCTTATATTTATAAATATCAAGTCGAACTGTGCCGTACGACATCCTCCGCACTGTCCGCCTTTCTATTTTTGATACTTTAGATATTCTCTACTTTCGTCACATGTAAGAACCTCTCTTATTTTTCGTTTAAACTATCTAAGGTATTGTACTTATCTTTGTTATAGTCGAGTTCACACCGGCCTGTTCGACTTTTTATTTTTGATACTTTAGATATTCTCGACTTTTGTCACATGTAAGAACTTCTCTTATTTTTCCTTTAAACTATTTAAACTACTATACTTTTTTTTTTATTACTGTCGAGCAGTCCACACCGGACTGTTCGTCTTTCTACTTTTGATACTTTAGATATTCTCTACTTTTGTCACATGTAAGAATCTCTCTTATTTTTTCTTTAAATTATTTAAACTGTTATACTTATCTTTATTATAGTCGAGCAGTTCACACCGGACTGTCCGACTTTCTATTTTTGATACTTTAGATATTCTCTACTTTTGTCATATGTGAGAACCTCTCTTATTTTTCCTTTAAACTATTTAAACTATTATACTTTTCATTATTATAGTCGAGCACTCAAGACGGGGTTATTCGACCTTTACTTTTGTCACTTTAGATATTCCCCGATTTTGTCAGATGTGAGATTTCTTACTTTCCTTACCGCGCCTACCGAAACTAAGCTCAGTTGAGGACTCAGCTGCCGCCGTTTAAGCTGCATCATAAATAATCAATCTCACCGTCGATTATCACCAGCGACAGGGCGTGACTCATGGAACCGTTTGCGTTTCTAATCCCTGCAGAGCATTCCCAACCCCGACGTTTGACGCGCCGGGCTCTCATCAAGCTCTCATCCGAATCACTTTCTTTAATTAAGGTTCTCCGCTCCATTGCACCCGCTCGCCGTTTCTCGCGGTCCGGCTCAGTTTGGATGCTGCCGATAGATCAGCCCAAATGGCTCCTAAATGGCGATTAAGCCGCCCGCTCGATACCAGGACCACACATGCCGCTTCTCCAGTCCCACTGGCGAGGGCATCTTCACGTGCGCGAGAGGAATGATATCGTCCAGCGCGTTATTGCTTTCGAGCCAACTTAATAAAAAAAAACCAAAAAAAAAAAAAAAGAAAAACATATTCCACACTATAATGTGGCAAAGAGGTAATTCCGATACCTTTTTTCTCTACTCCTCTTATTTTTCACCGTCTCATTCCTCCTCGCGGCTCGGAGGTCCCGACGGTCCGCGGGAGCGAACATTATATCGCTTCTCTCATAATTCACCTAAAAGTGAGGTCGGTTCGCGCGCGCCCCGTGCGAGCGAAAGCGGTCTGATTAGGGTGTTTGATTTATCGCCGTTTATATGTGTACCGCGGGGAAGAGCCGGCCCGAGCGGAATCGTTCCCTCCGTCCCCGTCACCTTCGAGGCATCGGGGGTTTCACTCCTCTGTCCACGCTCTCTCTGTATCTCGCCCTCCGGAGCGTAATCTCGTTAAAATTTATTCATGATCCCCCGGCACACTGAGCGCACAGTGTCCGACGGGCCGGTACGATACACGCTCCGCGGGCCCCAAACTGGTCGGACTGGTCGTTCGAACGATGTCCGACTATCCGCGGTATGGGAATTCGGAAGAGATTATATTCCACCCCGGCCATATCGTTTCGGGGTGTGACAACGTGGGACCGCCTCGCCCACGAACGTTACTCGCCCGTTCCGGGCTTTACCTCTTTCGCGATGTCGAAACTCAATAATAATTGAGGGTTTATATTCGCCGGGTCGTTTAACAATAATAACAACAATAACGCTCCTTCGCTAATGCATTCCGCTGAACACCTTCTCTCGGACGAATGGCACAGTCGATATTCTGGATTTACCATGAAAAAGAAACGGAATTAATATCTGGTGCCAGAATGTCCACTCGTTCCGCCAGTTATTTCACCTTAAGGCGAATAAAGAAATGTTGGACTTTTTTTTTTTTACGTGGTAGTAAGCATGCGCGGAACTGACTCTTGCTCTCCTCGAGGCGGTTTCGAGTATGTCAGAAGTGGTGTAGCGCTGGCACCTTGTCCGTGGACAATGTGCACTGTAAAAAAATTTTGTTTGAAAATTAATGAACAGTATTGGAAGCTTTTTTACGTAAACCGTTTCTGAAATTTCAAACACATGTGCGTTGCAATTTTCCAATAAAATTTGTACTTTTCGTGAACATTTTTGTAAATTTTGCAGCAAAAGATTTGTAATTTTAATATCTGGTATTTTTATTTTACAAGGAAAGTACATTAATGTTTAATTAATATGAGTATTAATATGAGTAATGTCAGCAAATTTTAAGTTCTAGTACATTAAATTTACAATTTATTTTTACAGTGTGGACATAGAGCGAGAGTAAAAAAAAATATTTTCTTCGACGAGGCGGAACTACCTAGTTGTTCTCATTGAAACCATCTTTAAGGTGATGTGAGACACCCAGTCGGTAATAAAAATTAGAATCTTATTTTTTCCTAGTGTGCTGAGAACTTTATTGGTTTACCGAAAATAGAATGCCACTTCGTTTAGGAATTTTACGGGTAGATATTCACTCGTCCCGTCAGTTATTTCACCTTAAGGCGAGTAAAAAAAAATGTTGGACATTTTATTTTTTTTACGTAGTAGTAAGCATGCGCGGACGCGAGCGAAACTGACTCTTGCTCTCCTCGAGGCGGTTTCGAGTATGTCAGAAGTGGCGTAGCGCTGGCACCTTGTCCGGCATGTAGGCGGTTGCCGCCTGCCTGTCTTCGTGACTTCAAGTCGGACAATGGGTTACATGGGAGCGTATGGGCTGTGGGTTAAAAGAAGTGCGCGCGAGGGAGTCGCCCGTCGCTCTTATATCACGGTATTCATTTGTAATTCGCGCCCACCGTTCGAACGAAATAAGTATTAATGATAGCTGTCGAACATCGCGCTTGCCCAACTTGGCGCATCGGCCATCGAACGTATTTTTTCCGTTGCCTCGTTGTGGACATAGAGCGAGACTAATAAAAAATTTATTTTCTTCGACGAGGCGGAACTACCTAATTGTTCCCATTGAAACTATCTTTAAGGTGATGCGAGACACCCAGTCGGTAATAAAAATTATAATCTTATCTTTTCATAGTGTGCTGAAACTTTATTGGTTTACCGAAAATAGAATGCCTAAACTTCGTTTAATAATTTTACAGGTAGATCCTATTTTCTTTATAAACGCTAGTTTCAGCACCCGTGACTAAAATTGCATTACAGTTTTTATTACCAACCGCGGTATCGTATAAGGTGATGTGAAAATCGGCAATAAAAACTGCACCGCCATTTTTCTAGGGCGCTGAAACTTTATTGCCTATCGGAAATAGAATATCACTGCATTTATCAACTCTACAGTGAGGTCTTATTTTCTTCGAACCCTAAAGTTGCAACATCCTTTATTATATAGAAAATACAGTATTTCACAAGTCCATAAAGTGACGTGAAACACCTTCGCTCCCGCCCACCCCGAACTCGGTCGGTAATACAAACTGCAATGCTTTTTTAAGGCGTTGAAACTTTATCGTCCAACGGAGCTTCTACAATTCTACAGTGGCCTCCTCTTTCCTTTGAACGTTAAAGTTTCAGCACCCTTGCAAGAAATAGCATTCCAGTTTCCATTACCGACCGCGGTGTCTCAGCCGCCCTCGACATTTTTCGAGCCTCTTCACTCGGGTCCTCAGCGAAGAATGATAAAAATTGTGAGTCTCCGTTCCATGTGTTTGCACAACACTCCGCCAGGCCATAATGTGGCTCCTCCGGGTTTGACTACCACTCGGAGAAATCGTATTATCGAAACACTCGAGAACCGGATGATGCATACGCTGCGATGGCGGCGAGGGAAGGCGCCGCAATTTTAGGCGTTGGGTCGAGGTGCCCCACGCGGAGGGAATCCGTAACGCCGGAAGGCAAAAGGGCATATCAATCGTGGATGCTGTGAGGGGTGTTCGCACAATGCCGCGAAAGATTGGCGAAAATTGATCGGGGAATCGATACGGTATAGCGATCGTGCCTGGGATGGATCGAATATCTTTTGGGAGGTCGCGCGAGCGTAAGTTGCATACGTACAAATATGCGTTGCAAAGTACACACCGGCATTTACCGAGTACGAATTACAGCCTGTTGTGTTGTTGTTATACACGGGGGAAGAAAGATTCGCGGTGGGCCCGGCATAAATCCACAGCCGTTTCGGCATTGTTTTCGCGATAAATTTCGCCATTGTAAGAAGTTATCGTGCATAAATTGCACTCAGTGTCCGGCCGGGTCGGCCAGTCTCGCGGGGGCCCACCAACTACCACCGCGAAAATAAATTGGCCTTTATATTAAAGTGAGCCGCTGCATAAATCCTCGCGCTCATTGTATTAGGGATGTGGGTGGACGACACGTGGGCAAACGGCCAGTCGCGGCTTCGAGCCCGCTCGCGAGACTCGCGGAACGGAGCGATCGAGGGGCAGCGCGAACTCGAGTACACCCATGTCCGGTTTATTGCGAATCGAGGGGTTTCGATATTCCGCGGGCGCGGAGTGGATGAGGAAACTATTGCAAACATGGATTGGAAAAAGGAAAAGTTGTAATCTACCGAGATCCGTCGAATGAACACTGCTTATTCTTCGTTTGACCGTCCGGGTGGTATTCCAGGGTTCTTCTGACCCTATAGTCTTTTTCTTAAATATATATATTTTTTTATAAAAGGTGTTTGCGTGGTTAAGAAGAAAAAGGAATGAAATTGAAGACTCTAGGATAACAGCAAGCGGAAAAGGGTTAAATATTTTTGGTGCAATGCTAACCGGGATTATTCTTCGTTTGACCGTCCGGAATCCGAGATTCTTCGTATTCTGACCCTATAGTTTTTTCTTAAATATTTTTTTTTTATAAAAGCGGTTTGTGTGGTAAAAAAAACGAAAAGGAATTGAAAACTAGGATAATAGCAAGAGGAAAAGGGTTAAATATTTGGGTGCAATGCTAACCGGGATTATTTGTCGTTTAACCGTCCGGATTCCAGGGTTTTTCTGACCCTGTGTTTGCGTGGTGAAAAGGTGTTTGCGTGGTTAAGAAAAAAAAAGAAATGAAATTGAAGACTCTGGGTTAATAGCAAGAGGAAAAGGGTTAAATATTTTTACTGCAATGGTAACCGGGATCATTCTTCGTTTAACTGTCCGGATCGCTATTCCAGGTTTTTTCGAATTCTGACCCTATATTTCGTTTTTTCATATTTATTTTTTAATAAAAGGTGTTTGCGTGGTTAAGAAAAAAATAAGACAAATTGAAAACTCTAGGATAACAGCAAGAGGTAAATAGTTAAATATTTTTGCTGTAATGGTAACTGGGATTATTCTTCGTTTAACCGTCGCGATGGCTGTTCCAGGGTTTTTCGAATTCTGACCCTATGTTTCATTTTTTTTTACATCTATATTTTTTTAATAAAGGGTGTTTCTGTGGTTAAGAAAAAAGAAAGTCAAATTGGAAATTCTAGGATAATAGCAAGAGGAAAAGGGCTAAATGTTTTAGCTGCAATGGTAACCGGTTGATCCATTTTATCGTGGCTGGTCCATTCACGGTGGTCGCGAATATCGGCACTTTAACTCTCTTCCTGTCTCTGCACCGGTCAGCAGCAAGTTAAACGGTACGCGAAACGTGTACGGTGCATGCGTGGAAAATTGCGATTTAAAAGGTATACCGCACGATGTATGCGGTGCAGTATGTGTATGGTGTACCGGTCCTGTCGGTTCCCCACATACGATGCCCCGAATTGCAACAGCGCTGCGTCACGGTGGTCATTCGGCGTGTTACGGTTTGCCCCGCTATTGTGTCCACTGACACTGAATCGACAATGAATCGCCAGTTCGCCGGCCCCGTTCGCTCCCATCGCACCGATTCCGATATTCGACGGATATTTTTTTTGCTCTTTAGAAATTGGAACCCCACAACGTTATTGTTGTCGGTAATAACATTCATCGATCGATTTGTTCACAAGAAATGGAATTTGGCTACCATCGCGGTTCAGGTTTATGAAATGCCAGGGAATTGAATATTCTTCAGGGAAAAATTCGTAAATCCAGATTCCGAGATTTCTGGACCGCCAACTTGAGGCTCAGTGGATTTCGTGAATTTCGCTAACAAAGCTCTCCCAGCGGTGAGTACTTGGATGGGTGACCACCTAGCCGCGCATTAACTGGCGGATTGGAACTGTTGAGCGGGAGGTCGAGTTCTGAGGATTGGCGTTCGTACTCGAAATATCGAGTGCGAAGATCAATACTCAGTTGGAATGAGCTGTATCAGCACACGTTTTCTGCCGTTTTCCCGCGCCCTCGTCCAAATGCGATACAGTATTGGGGGGGGGTTAACAGCGGCTTCAGCAGCCAATTTTACAAGCGAGGAATTGAAAAAACTGATGAGAATAGTGGCTAGATGGCTCACAAAAACCTAGTCTTAAAATGAGGAATTATGAAACAAAAGCTCCACCGCACCGGATTGGAAGCTTTTGATACATTCGTACGCAGTCTCCTGGACGAAATAATTACCGTCAGACCTGCCACACTCGCATACTCATTGCGCTTCGCATGCACTGAGAAAAAATAACATAGTAAAAGCAACAATACTGACTTTATACCATAAAAAATAGTTCCCAGGAGGAACGTTTACATTTTATAGTTACGACAGTAATTACGATTTAATCAATCGAATATACAGCATCAAAAACTATCTGTATAGACGTTCGCCCTGGGAACTATTGGTATAGTAGAGAATATTATTCTTTTTCTCAGTGTGTGGTTCAGTGGCACGGATTTCGTTGGCCATTTGTCACACATCGTAGGTCCAAGTCCTGAGATTTTCGGACCAGCAACTCAAAGCTTAACGGACCGTCCGAGAGAGGGCAGCGCTTCTGAGTTCTGTAAAGAAGCCCCCCTCTCTCGACACAAAGCTTTTGATACATTCGTACGCATAGTTATAGTGTTCTGGACGAAGTAATTACCGTCAGACCTGCGTCACTCCAGGGCTCGTCCGCGGTCGCGTGTGGTTGCCGTCCGGTCCAGTGGCACGGGTCTCGTTGACCATTTCCATGCGTCGTGGACGTGAGCGATGACAAGGAGTCGCTGTGCCCTGTGGGAGGTCTCGACAATGGCTATCCGCCTTCGAGGGAGTCTGTTTGTTGCGGCCGCACACCGCTATATACTTGTGCTTGTATACTACGCTACCTACCGCCGTCGCTAGTAGCGCCCGGCTGCTGGACGCTACCTGATGCGAGGCCGCCGACGACGCAGCCAAGCTAGAGATTGCCCCTTCGTCGTAACTTGTACCGCCGGTTACAAGACACGATACACGGAAGATTGCGCTTTTGCGGTACTGGCGAGTACACGTAATACGCACGCACTGCAGAGCTATCGATAGGCCTACAGTAGAACTTCGATAGTCCCGGACGAATAATGGACACTACTAAAGAAGACTTCAAGTTCATCGTCAATGTCGGTTTCAAGAGTTTTAGGGTAGTTTCTGTTAAAATCATTTGGTTTTTTTTTTATTCTTACCGCATTATTGGATGGCGCAACATGTCGATAAAACAATGTCTTGCACGGTATAAAGGGTTGCGAACTTAACTGATTTGTCGCTCACAATAGCGCGTCATAATTTTCTTGTTAACTTGACAATTTATCAAAAGGCCTGAAAAAATCACAGTTGATGCACCGTACGTTAAACTGCAAGCCCCTTTGCAAGCTGATGTATTATCGTCATATCCATGATATTTTACACAATTTGCTACTGTTCAATATTGAGGATCAATTTAACTTATTTGTCAAGAATCAATTCAACTTATTTGTCAAGGATCAATTCAACTTATTTGTCAAGGATCAAATCAACTTATTTTGACAAAATGTGAACGACAAAATTGAGGTTCTACTGTGGATTCGAGAATCGATCTGTGGGCGAACATGAGGCGAACGAAAGGGAAATCCCCAAGACGACCCTTGCGGTGAAATCGATCCTCAACATTGAACAGTAGCAAATTCTGTAAGATATAATGGGTACGACGACAATACACCAGCTCGCAAAGGGAATTTTATTTGATCGAGAAGCGTCGACCCATCATCTCGCTGCGATTTCGTCTTATTTATTTTTTCTATCTCCCGCGCTCTTCCCCACTCGCTTCTCGTCGAGTCTTTCGTCCCGCTCGTTCTCACTTTTTCTTCCTCCCGCGGCCACGTCCGCCGGTTTCTATATCCTCGAAGTGAGACGAAGCCCGGTAAGGATCGTAGGTGGTCTCACCGTCGGACGCGCAACGATTTTAAATTAAAATTAAAGTCAAGCGTTCTTACGATCCCTGTGTCCGACCATCGCCGACCGGCCACCCGCCACCCGCTATCCCCGTAACAATGTTAATGGCCCCGGCGTGTGCGAGCGCTCCGAAATTGCGATTCCTTTTTCGAAACTCCGCGGCTCGTTCGTTCCTCTTTATTTTCCCCGTCGTGCCAAGAGCCGCTATCGGGACTCTCGTCTCGGATATGCATGTCTTCACAGCGTGGAGCTGTAATAACCGAGCCATCGGAATCGACGACACTTATTTTCATTGCAATTTTCATAATTCACTTATACACTGTATACAATATTTTAGGGGCGTCAATTAAATTACTCCTTTAAAATCATTCGCATTCACGGAGAGCCGACAATTTTATTTTCGATTGAAAGAAATAAACAGTAATACTTTTTATCCTGTAGTTTTAATTATCATATAATCTTATATGATAATTATTTTGGAATATTGTGGGTTTGTTTTCTGGTTTCGATGTTTGCCCCCCCCCCCCCCGGTCTAAGCCATACTTTCGGTGAAGATGACAATTGAATAAAATTTGGAAATCCGAAATCGATCCCATATGCTATATTTTTGAAAATTTGGTTTTCATAGCACATGGAATCTATTTCTCTACGCTATGAACCATGCGATCCATTCCAGCACGCGTGTAATGACCATAACCGCTCGTACAATATAATATTATAATATTGTAAGGAATAGGTAGCGGACTATTTGTTAAGCCACACGATAAAAGTTAGGTTTGACAATAGACGAACGAACGGACGATCGATGCAAGATCGATCTGCGAGTGTGCAGCCAAAAAAAAAAAATTATTTGATCAAGTAAAATATTTATTTGTTTTAAATAGATATTTATTTAAATTAAGTAAATAGTTACTTAAATGAAATAAATATTTATTGAAATCAAATAAACGGTGGTCGTCAAATAAATTTTTTTTTCTGGGTGTGGACGAGACTTTCAAAGCGAACAGACGTGTGACACTATGTGATCGAGACAATTAACGTTTATCATTATCAATATCCGCCCCAAAACCAAATAAGCGCTTCAATTCCCTCGCTCGTTGCAATATAATATATTGCAACGATATCGTTGCATAATATGCAACGATCTATTAAATCTCGATGACCTAAATCCGGATTCTTTGCGTCTTTAATTTTTCACCGGAAGTGATGTCACGAAAAACTCTAACATATTTTTTGTGTCAACTTTATCTCGAGAGCGACGATACAGGCGGTTGAATCAGGGAACCGTAGGGTGCGCGAACGGTGTTTGTTCGCATTCGGTCGATGTTTCGTCCTCCGCGCTGTTTCTGTTTTGACGTTTTTTTTTTATTTTCTCGCCGGGCGGTCAACGTAATTGGTTGCGTGTTTTTGGGGAACGCTACCATGTTTATACGAGCACCGAGCTCGTATCGTCATTTTATAATTAGCCACGAGTTTGGTGAAGGTAACCGGCGCGTGTGCTGTACCGTGCGGCGTACGGTGCAAATTATACCTGAAGGTACGTGCGCATGCGCGGCGGGGGTGGCGCTGCCCCTCGCCGCGCGTCAGTCCGCGCGGGCAATACCGCAGCGACCGAGCCGCTGAATTGCCTTTCGCGCGTTCTCGTTTGTACGTATGTTAAACGATGTTATTGCGTTATTAATACTTCCGTTAATCGGTTAAGTGGAAGCGCGGCAAAAACCGGTTGCGCGCGCTTTGCCGCTTGAGAAACGAGAGAGAGCTCAGCAGCGCGGACACGCTCGTTCTCCATTATTTATTTTTCCCTCGCGATCCATCCGTCCCTTCTCTTATTCCCTTTTCATCGAGGTACCTGCGCGTTCCTTCGCGACTCTCGACCGATACACGGCGCGGCGCGCGATTCCGAACGCGCGCTAATTATCAATCTTTCCCGATACCATCCGCGCCCCGGCCTTCGCTATATTCTTACTCGACACTTGACCGATTGCGGGTGTCAATTAGCCGAAGATCGAGCTTCCCGGAATGTCGGTCAAGTACACTGAGAGTAGAGTTTATTTCATTTTAATTAACATTTTTTGTCGGATGTGGCAAAATAAATATTGAGTTATTGTTACGAAATTTCACTTGAGACAAATAATTTTTTTTTGCTATTGACCAGGTGATTTAGTTTTTTTACGACAACACCCGGCAAATTGATACAACATTTCAGTTGCGGCAAATCATTTTTTTTTATGACCGATTGATTTAATTTTTTCGGGTCAATTAAATGTTATACGGGTCAATTAAATGTTGTTCGGGTCAATTAAATGTTATTCGGCTCAATTAAATGTTATTCGGCTCAATTAAATGTTATTCGGGTCAATTAAATGTTATTCGGGTTAATAAAATGTTATTCGGGTCAATTATATGTTATTCGGCTCAATTATATGTTATTCGGCTCAATTAAATGTTATTCGGCTCAATTAAATGTTATTCGGCTCAATTAAGTGTTACTCGGCTCAATTAAATGTTATTCGGCTCAATTAAATGTTATTCGGCTCAATTAAATGTTATTCGGCTCAATTAAATGTTATTCGGCTCAATTAAATGTTA
>JAPYZD010014316.1:0-15215 GCA_030522725.1 Ichneumoninae sp. B BG-2022a
TCATTATTATGGACGAACAATCTTATCAGCATCTTCCATATGCTTGATTTTTTTCAGATTTTTATCCGATCGAGAAGTGTTTGTAATGCTCTTTTATTCCTCTCAAACTTAGGCGGCGTCAGTCATTGCGCTAGTACTACCTTAAATGCGCATCACGCAATTTCGCGCAAATCGCGCGACTCTGTTTCAATCTTGACGCGTTCCTAAAATTTAATTTTTTTGTTGTAATTTCGCGAAAAATTCATTTTCCGGAAATTTTTTTGCGCATTACGTAGGTAAAATGGAGAAGCGACAACGAGGGTATCTTCGCAGCTGAATGAGTCAGCCCTCGGTATCTTAATCACGAGCGACGCCGGGACAATGTTCTCCATGCGTATTTCCGTGGCTCAACGTTACGAGAATAAATTCAGTCTGGCCAACGAGTTTCGCTTTACTCATTATTTTCCATAGCCGCGAGATACAATTTGTCGCCCGTTGATTTCAATGTAACTGTACACATACACGTCCACGCACGCACATGTTGACAATATAAAACACACAGAAACAGTAACGAGAGTGTGGAAAATCCCCGGCGGAAACACATTTGTCGCTTGAATGAGATGAAAATTGCGCGAGAATACCGGACTGAACAGCGCAAACAACAGAGGCGAAGTCGGAAAACTAATCGACGGTACGCATGACGACACATACAGATCGATTATCGCTATAATTGGACGCCGACGTGGCTCGGAAATTTTTTAATAAAAAATATTAAAAGAAGCTAATGAATCGAAAAAAAGCAACACGAAAAAAAAGCAAAATGCAAAAAGGAATTTTACAAAATAATGAAAGTCGCTGCACAATAAGAAAATAAAATATCGACGAAGAAGTGAAGAATTGCCGAACGTACTTTTCGATCGGTGTGAAATAGATTCTCAACGACTGACTATAATTGCGAGTTAACGCACCTCGAACGTCACACGTCGCACGTCTGGAAGGTGTAAAAAAAAGTTGCAAATTCATTTTTTAAAAAATGTGCTGAAGGTGTAACCATTCCAGCGAGGATCGACGAATCCAATTTTCACGAATATAAAAAAAAAAACTTCGGAAAATTCACCCAAGTGAAAAAACGAGAAAATTCTCAGCGTCCACCCTCGAATTCTAACGTAGTTAAAAAAGTTACCAACGAATCTTCTCCACAAACGCCCAAAATGCTTTTCACCTTAATTGTCCAACAGAAATCTCGTCCATTTTACAAAAACAAAAGCCTGTTAACTTCACGAATATTTTGTGTAAAAATTAAGACCAAAAAAAGTAATCGCAGACATTCGTGGACCAAAGAAGTTCCCCAACCATAAACATCTCTTTTCCTCTGTGCGATGCAATCGACGAATCATTGCACCCTACATTACAGCGCCAACCGAATTCACGCGAAGGAGACAAAAATGAATGACCCGCCGAAGCGACCAAGTGTCAGCGAGCGAGCGTAGCGGGCATCAGGTGTGCGAGGTGCGCACAACGCCAGTTTCCCCTGTTCCGTCAAGAAATTGATCTACCGTAACAATCGCCGTAGCAATCACGTGCCGATATTTATAAACATCATTTACACATATAAATTTGAAACTGGTATATATATATATTGTTTTTCCTCTGCATCCGTGCTGATCCGAACGGTACACACAACTCACGTCACAGAACCGTTATCGCGGCACGGCGGGGAGGGCGATAGAGCCGTTTTCGCGAGGTCGACGCGCGCCGTCCCACAACACAGTAACATACGACCGAGCGAACGCCCGGTTGATAATTCCGTGCGGAGTTTCGGTGCGGTTAGCGAAACCGGGTCTGCGTCCCGCGAGGATCGGATTAACACGCTCGGCTGTGGGTTACGCCGGATTACTGGTACACGAAACAGGAACAGCGAGCGATAACCGAGAGACGACGAGGAGGAGGCGTGACCCTGAGGCGCGACACGCGGCTCGCGGAGTACTGGATCCCGAGACGGTACTGGCCACTGGGCCAGCCAGCTAGCCGGCCGAGCCACGTATTCACGTAGTAGCGGAGCAGCAGCAGCAGTAGCACCAGCGGCGAGTTTAGACGCACCGGCTATGTGCGCCGTGCGGAAGGAGAAGAAGAAAGCGCGAGAGTCGCCGAGTGGAAGGAGCGCGACGGTGATAGCCCGCGATAGCGAACGAAAAACCCGAAGGAAAACATACAAGAGTCAGCTGTTCGCGGCGGCTTGGTGCGCCGAAGCGTCCACTAACTTTGAGGCTGAAAGTTCCACGGCCGACAGTTTCATTATCGCTTAATTTATATATTCGTGGCGGGGATGCTGTGGCAGAAGGGAATGCGAAAGGGCTCGAGATCAACGTCACTGAGAACGGGAAGCTCCTCGATTACATGTTGCAAGGGATCGGTAATTTTTTCAAAATTTGTGTTTTTTTTTTTTTTTTGCAGGGATGTCTGCAGAGAAAATAAAATATCATTGAATCAAGTAAAATTTGCTTGCGGGCTGCCAATGAAGTAAAAACGTTGTTTCAAATCTACTCTGAATTCGTAGAATTTCATACCGAGTTGAAACGATAACATGTCACCTTGACAGTTTTGTTGTCGCTTCAATATCATATGGAATTGTGACAATTGAAAGTAGAATTGAAACAAACTTTTTTTTCTTCGGCAGCCCGCAAGCAATTTTTTTTTCAGTGTGGAGGCATCTCGAATGGAAGTTTTGGGAGCTGCGAAGAGGCTTGTATGTTCGAACATTATTTTTTGTCGACAGATAGAAATTTTGGATGGACAAATTGTTTTTGGAAGCGGGAAGGTGTATTGCGGAAACTAAAGAGTTCATTTGGTACTGAATGTCATCTTGCTTCCTCGCGGAGGAAGCTTTGCTTTCGTGGATTTTTTTTTCGAGATTTTCGTGTAAACTTGTTCAGTTCGAGAACGATAAAAAATTACATTCTGAAAACAATTCTGGATCGATATGTGCGCGTGCGTGTGTTCAACCCGATTGATAAATCGGGTTGAACGCACGCACGCGCAAGTAGAATGGTTAAGTGCATCTATTTGTTACAATTTACGCAATAATTGAAACCTTCGTTCTGGTTTTATCAGGTTCTGAATTTTTCGAAAAAATGTGTTCGTGACTGTAGCTTCCGCAAATTTTGAGTTGTCGAAACTTTCTACAGGAGTAGATTAGCATAAAAAAATGTTCGCTATTGAATATGGTAATAATCGTTTAGATATGTATTTAGATATTTAACTAAAAAATTCGACATAAATAAGCTATTTAAAATTTAATTCAAAACCCGTTAAGGTTTTGAATTAAAACGACGCAAAAATCATCGTGAAATAGCGTGAGCCACAGAAATATTTTACACGGTTCCAAAAGCCATACATTTTTGAAATCGATAAAATATTAGTAAGATACGTTTTCAAAAAAGGTGGCAAGTTATTTGCACATGGCTTTCGAATTTATTACAATTTCGCGGATAGCTTCCTGTATGAGGAAGCCCAAAATCGATCAATGAACTTTCTCTTCCTCAATGTGGAAGCAATGTGCAAATAAATTGGAACATTTTTTTATTGCAATTCACGAGCAAGAATAATAATTACCTAACACGAAAAAGAGTCTCTACAAATCGTTCTGCAATTATTTATATGAGCAAATGTGTGCAATTTTGGCACCGTGAACCATCGAACGCCATAAATCTTGGTCGTCGAACCAACATACGCAGCGTATCCGCCGAGATGTATAATATTACGTGTGAAACTTGTAACGACAGCGGGCCTGTTGTTTGTTACGAAAATAGTAAATCGAATTTTGGGACTGTTGCCAAGAACTATACCGTAGCACTAATAGCTTGTGCGTACGAAGCTTCATCGCGGATGATTCGAAATTGAGAAACGAAGAAACGCGCGCGGATAGAGCGATACAAATTTTCTTACACGCGAATCGAACTCGACTCGAATGTTTCTTTCGATGCAGCTAACTTGAGTAACGGTTGTTTAAAAACAATGACCGTAGAATTTTAACTCCGTACGAATGACGGAAAAAATAATCATATTTCAACTTCTGGGCATGCGCGGTTATTGCTGCGGTTGTTTTGTCGGTTATTCAAACAAACAAAAAACGACCGTTCACAAGCACGGGTAGTTAGAGCTTGTGCACGCGCATGCGCAGAAGTTAAAATATAGTTACCTTGCGGATATTTTAACGATATAAAAAGTGACCTGAAGTGTACGGGCAATATGACGGGATATACAAAAGCAACAACGAGCCTCGACGATGCGTCGAATACACCCAGAAAAAAATTTATTTGACGGCCACCGTTTATTTCGTTTAAGTAAAATATTTATTTCATTAAAATAAATATTTATTTAAATTAAGTAAATAGTTACTTAAATGAAATAAATATTTATTTAAATTAAGTAAATAGTTACTTAAATGAAATAAATATTTATTTAAATCAAATAAATGAACGAACAAACAAGTTGTGATATTATCTCTTTTTTTACGTCGGAAGAAATCTTCAAGACTCGATCACACGACATAGTCTCACGTGGAACGACCGCCCGTGCAAATAAGGCTAAGGAATAAGTGCTAAGGACAGTGCAAGATCGTTCGTCACGGTGAATTTTCCAGTGCGATTATCGATAAAAACGTAAATACGCTATGCGCTTGTGTGTCAGGAATGAAAATACGAGAGCTCGAGGGTAAAGCCTAACAAAAAATGAGTCATCGAAGTAAGCGTGCGAGTCGTTCGAGCACGTTTGTAATTGAGCCTCATCGCCGGACATGTAAATTGGTTTCAAAGCGAAAGAAAAAAGTGGAAGACTTTTTAAAGTGTAGGTCTGAGCGGAACGGCTTAGCCGAACGGAGCTGAGTTCGTGTCTCGGTGAGCGACAAACTATTTTTCCGATTGTTGGTGGCGATAATAATACTGGTCAGTGCGCCGAGCAATCGACCAACAACGGCTGGATGAGCGATTACACAACTGTTACTGGATGCGTCCCGACCGTACTCAACTTTTCGAACGTTGAACGTTTCAAGAAATGCGAGCAACAGTCGCGCGAGAAAACTCGTGCCAAATTCTTGTTCGCCAAACATCTCTCATTAGTTTCGATGAATTTCGTTATTAGGCGCTTTCCGGATTTATCCCGGGAACGTATTTAACTGACCCAATAACGCTCGTGCCATCGGGACCGCGTGTATCCAGTGAGCGAAATTGAACGAACGATGCGCCGAAATTTGCGATGGCGATTTCCAGGAAATTCCCAACGTGACTGCTTATATTGTAATTTTCTATTTCTTCGCTGCCAAATCGACATCCATTGCTCGGCGCACGGGTAAACAAAATTGTCTCTTTCCACTTGGAATAAAAAAAAAATAACTGGAAGAGCGATAACGATAATGATCGCCCATTTCCTAACTTACGTTTTATTCGTCGCAGGCAAATTACGCCGCTACCGTATGTGGATACAGATAAATATATTAGAATGACGAGATTGTTTGCGATAATTGGTATTGATTATTTTTAACGTAATTCTTTTTCCCTGTATTGAGATCGCGCATTTTCTACGAGTCTGATTCTAAGAGTAGAAGAAACATCAGAATTTTTCCTAAAAATTTTTTGCATTATTCGTAATTATCCACATTCACCGAAGGCATGTAATTTATTTTGCTTCCTCGCAGAGGAAGTTTTGTTGTCATTAAAAATGTTAACATGTTTAGAATGTTCCAAGTCATCGGAAAATCATAATATTAGAAAAATATTAGAAGAAAAAAATGTGTGGGTGCGTGCGTACATCGGGAGATGTCGTCCGAATTCGTCCGTGTAGACTGTATGAATATGGAAGAACCGTGTAAGACTTAAAGATTTATTTTTAAAAAACAATATTAATTATTGTTATATAATAAATTGTTTCATCCTTTTTTATGTTTATCAGTCGGTTCATCGTCGGTTTTTTTACAAATATATTTTTTTGAATACTGAGACATTTTTTTAAGACCTTTTCAATTACAACTTCTTTTCTGCAGTCGGGAGTTGAGAAAAAAATTATTATTTTTTTTTATCGCGAAGTTTCCGCGTTGATATATGTCGGTACAAAAACTACACTGAGCCAAATGAAAACTTTGTGCGACTTTACAGTCTTCATAACGTTCGCGCATAAATTGATAAAAGATTCATGAAATGGCTTCGTTGTATGGCGAGATGCATTGGAAAGCTCGCACGTCAGGCAGAAATATCCATTGAGGTGGAAGTGAAGTGCAACCTTTGGTAAGCGAGTCGAGGGTCTCTGCGCATGTCACGATCGATTGCGCCATGGGAATGCAACGACCTGCTTCGTTCCAGTGCCCTTAAATCGCTCACAGCCGCGCACTTGCCCGTGAATATGGTCGAGGGTGGTATCTAATCACGTGCCATCGGAAATCAGAAATACAACGCTTCTGCGGGCACAACTCGGCAGAACATTGCACTCTGTTCAAAATTGTCGATGCACTAAGATTTCGCAAATTGATCGCTAAAAAACCATTTATGTGATCGTAAGTAATAAAAATATGTTTTTAAAGTAATGTTTCTACTTCATCATAATATATAAATTTTTTAATTTCAAGTTCCGATAAAACAAAAAATTATCGAAACTATAGGAAATTGTCGTAAAATTGATAGTCGGAAAAGTCAAAACTGTTGTACCAAAGAAGGCAGTCAAACACAGCAAGGAAAGGCAGAAAGTGGCGTGTAATGAAAGTGGATCGCAGGCTCGGTTATCACCGTCGGTAAAGCCGATCCGGGTGTGCCGGACGATCGGCTATACGGGAATCTTCGATACCCCAACGATGTTCACAACTCGATACCCGCAGCGGATAAAGAAAACTGCCCACAGTGCAGTCAATAAAGGGAGGAATTTGCCTTATCGACAATGTCGGTAAGGTACTTTTCTGTCCAACGGCACGAGCTCGTTAATATTATAATTACGCTATTGACCTTATTCGCCGTATCGATTGACTTTGCAAGTCAATGACAAGTATCCGTGGCATTGACTGCTACGACTGTCGGAAGGCTATCGAATTTTTTATTGCAATTTTTTGTTCCTTTTTTTTGCGCGTAATCAATTTTCATATCGCCTGACCGATTAAATATCCCATTCAGACGAATGGTATTAGAGATTTTTTTAACTACAACTTATCCGGCAGCTGTTTTATCGATCGGATACTACAGGTATTTTTTGTACCACCTCCTGCAGTGAACTCTACGACACTCGTCAAATCAATGCAGTCGCGCGTTGGCGTACGTGCGCGATGTCACGTAGGAAGTGGAGCTTGACGAAGGAGTACTCTCGACGGGAAAAGCTGCTTAAGCTTTACGGTCAAGCTAAAAATAAACACTACGCGACAAATTTAAAAATTCGTCGAAAGTGAAATGCAACTGTGTTCCGATTTTCTAAATTTATACGAGAGTCGATTAAACGGTCGATTATTTCCCTTATCGACGAATTATTATTTAATTTAAAAAACTCACCCCTCGTGCATCGCGGAATAATATGGCCGCGTGAGCAGGATCCAGACACGCGTCCGAAGCTCTGTGCGGTATCGCCGGTGTGCCGAGGGACAATCGTCTCGCTCCAGGATCCAACGAACTTCTCCTGAGGGCACCTGAAAAAAATGATTAAAAAAATTAATAATGTTTATCATGACAAAGAGCGATATTTTATTTGCTATGGGAAATTTGTTCTTTTTTTTGCGCCGAGCGTTTTTGATAGAAGCATTACCTGTATTTATTGACATTTAGTTACAAATATTGACGATACATAATAGCTCTTATGTAGGTTAGAGCGGGGCAAAATGGGGCAACGGGGCAAAATGTCATTTTCCAATAATTTTTGGATGCCGAATTCGCCCTATCGGATATATCAGGCTTTTCTGCCCAGTTTTGCCACCTTGTCCGATCCAAAAATGATTGGAAAATTTAGTTTTGCCCAAAAACCCAGTTTTGCCCCGTTGCCCCATTGTTCATACAATGTTACGAAATAACAAAAATGCCAACGAGCCATCGGAGTTCTTCAGCTCGCATTTAATTTTTTATGAATTATGAATAAAATCTTTAAGCCACGGATATATTGTATACGAGGTGAAAGTATTTCAATGGTCTCTTTGTCGGTATAATTTTTTTTATACTGTCGAAAATGCCTTAAACTGGTGCTCGTGAGAGAAATGGGCAAAAGTGAAGAATTCGCATAGTAGTATATTCCTATATAAAATTAATATATGAAAGATAAAAGTTCAAACATTCGCTTTTGAACTCGATATCTTTGTGTACGATTGCCCAAGAGCAAACGGATACGCGACGTTAGGAAAAGGCTCCGAGAGGTCTAGTCGAGGCGGAATACGAACGATGATAAAAATCGCAGAACTGCACACATACCGTAGCCTGATACGCGATCGTATTATCACTGAAGCTGTTTACGATTCTCGGCTTTCAGGGTCTTTGAGAATTCCTGACTGGAGAGTTTATAATCACTCGACCTTTCGGCCCTAGCGACCTATCGCAAATTCTTAAGTCCTAAAGTGTAAACAGGGTAGATTTAGTAGATTAATCGAAGGTAGATTAGTCGTCAGATTAGTTGGAATTTATCCACAAAGGGCAAGTTGATCGATCCGGCTCGGCCACAAACGCGCTGCGAGAAATACGTTACCTCTACCCTGGCTACGAATGATTTTCGAGACTATCCGCAGTGCGCAACCCTCCCAATGCTCCACGGTAAAACGGAACGAGACTGAGGGATGACGTCGGCAGCTGCAGCCCACCGCGTTTGAGTCATCCAATAACAGGAGCTCCCGTATGCAATGCAAACTTAACCCTTTGATCCCCAATTTACCATATATTTGCCACGCTTGGGAAACCAGCAATTTTTTTAATATCTTTTTCATTTTTTATGTAAACACTGTGGAACTATTTTACGATGTGTAAGTAAGTAATTTAGATGTAAAAAAATACGCAAAATCACTCATTTTTTGCAACAATGAATTTTTTCGTTACTCGGCTACGGGACTATATTTAATATATTTTTTCACGCTGATCACGAATTATTACCACTTATTTTGTTCATAGATGAACATTTAATACAGAAAAATGCGTTTAAAATAAAGTTTTTATTTTTCGTGAAATTTGAAAGCTTTAAAATGACATAAAATTTAAACTGTTCGTTCGAGTGTCCCCAAATTTAATAGGCGAACTGTGTATAGTTTTGCCACGACAGCTAGAAATTGTAAGAGCCAAAGCGCGTACAGACATTTTTGAACAAATTAAAAATCGCGTACAAAAAGGAAATGATTGAAACATTTTTTAATTACATTTTCATTGGCTGTTCACCCCACCTGCTGTGCGTGAAATGAATGAATTTCAGCTTTATCGGTCGAGCCATTCACGAGTCACAGCAGTTTGCATTTTTCGCATTTTAGTCACACATACATCCGAACATTTTTTCTAAATGAGATATTTCGATGTTTTTGAACATCCTGAACACGTTTTCATTACAATGGCGAAAACATATTTTTCACCACAACACAGCTTCCTCTGTGAGGAAGCAAAATTGAAAAAATGAATACTTCATAAGTGAACAATTTTCTCCGTTCCTCGAGACTTTCTTAACCAAGAAGTTCGAAAACGTCCCCTTTAACATTTTTACGATTGAATAAAAAAAAAATTTCCGACATTTCATTTTATGACGCATAAAATGTTTACATAATTATTAGATAAAAAGAATTACGAAGATATTTTTTTAAACAGCTGTTTCACCAGCGTTGGAGAACATGGCACGTTGCGCATTAATGAAGGATTAAACGAGAGATACAGAGACGCTAAAGTGTCGCTAAAATAGAAAAGCGGAAAATAATGTTCTAGCCGGATATTCGGGATTTCTGGCTCGGAGTACCGAGAATTTCGTGGTGAAAATAACGGATGGCACTAAAATCGCAAGTGCGGAAAATAGATGTGACTCAAAAACTCGTGACTCTACTGGACGTATATAAATTATAATTCGAGACGATAAGAATGTTGCACAACGATGCGCCTTGGTTTTCGAAATTCAATGCGGGCGACCGTGTGCGATTCCGTGGCGAAATAAAATGCGCGTATTGAGAAAGAGCGTCGATTCAAATTTGATCGGCCGGATTGCATGTGCAAGATCGAAACGATTCAGTGCTCTATAAGTAGCCACAGATACAAGGTCAGACCGTCCGACAGATAGATTTGATTTTTCAAATATATATATTCTATCCGCGGCTTTACTGGCATGTGTGTAATTATAGTGCAGCTTTCCTCACTGAAATCGTGACTGAAACTGCATTCGCTGGATCTGGCAGACATCACGTTTTCCACTATCTGCAACGACGCACACACATTGTACGCGAGAAAATTGTTTATCCGCTATCGCCTCTGCAATGGAAAACAACACAGTTAAGGAAAGATAAATATGTTGAGAAAGCGACGCTCGACCTTGAATAGATAATACTTAGAAAAGAGTTAAGAATACCGTCTGTGGCTCATGCGCGCAAAAATTTTCCCACCGTGTGGGATAAAATTTTGTACGATACCCGCGCAAAAAAAGTTTTCTTAACTCGCGTGATTGCAACACTGACCTTCGGCTCGTACCTCAAACTAACACTCGTCCGAAAAATCTTTATCGCACTATTATCGTAAATTACTTCACTCGGTGTGAAAATTGCGGTTTTTTCGCACGCTTCGTGAAGTCCCCCATTTTCACACCTTGTGAAATAAAATTTTGTTCGATACTCGTACGAAAAACGTTTTCTGAACTCGTGTGATTGCAACACTGACCTTCGGCTCGCACCGCAAACTCACACTCGTCCGAAAAATCTTTATCGCACTATTATCGTAAATTACTTTATGTCACTCGGTGTGAAAATTCCGGTTTTTTCGCACGCTTCGTGAAGGCCCCCATTTTCACACCTTGCGAAATAAAATTTTATTCGATTGTATCGTAAATTACTTTATGTCACTCGGTGTGAAAATTGCGGTTTTTTCGCACGCTTCGCGAAAGCCCCATTTTCACACCTTGTGAAATAAAATTTTGTTCGATACTCGTGCGAAAAATGCGAAAAACGTTTTCTTAACTCGCGTGATTGCACCACTGACCTTCAGCTCGTGCTGCAAACTCACACTCGTCCAAAAAGTTTTTTCGCACCCGTATCGAAATGTACTAATTCCACGCTTCCGAGCAATTAGTTTCGATACATTCGAATAGGAGCGTTAGGACCGTATAGGAGCGTCCCGAAAGGCGAGCCATTCAATGAACGAGACACAAGGCAATGCGAAGCGGCGGTAAGTGGCTAAATAATGAGTGACGAAATGAAGAATTACCGGGCCGGTGTAATAGGTCAAGACGAGCTCCAGCATACGTTGAATGGAGGGGTCGTGGTGCATCAAAGTCCGCTGGCCTGGTGACGAATCTGCATTAATAATGACGCGTTGAGCGATTTCGCAAGAGCGCCAGGACGGAAATAGACTCTCGGTCCGACCTAAAACCGCTTTGCTCCGAAAATTATCTCAACAATTCAACAGGAATTGGAATCGTAATTCAAAATTCGAGAGATCGTCTAGGATAACGATCCGAAACTGACTAAAATTCGCTTGCGGGCTGCCGAAGAAAAAAATGTTTATTTCAATTCTATTTACAATTCTTACAATTCCATATGATATTGAAAGAACCCCGGCAAGACTGTCAAGGTGACATTTCATCATTTTAATTTCGTATGGAATTGTAAGAATTGCAACTAGAATTGAAATTCAAAAAATTTTCTTTGGCAGCCCGCAAGCACATTTTACTTGAGTCATTGATATTTTTTTTTCAGTGTATGTATTACGGCAAATAAGCTGAATAGCAATATCACCCAAAATACATATCACCCAGAAATAATTCCGGTGATATTGGGAAAAATTTGCTTTTTGTTTTCTTCGGCTATCGACACCTGTATAATTGTGCTAGCCGAGTGGTCGACGCGGATTTCTCCCGAGGTGGACTCGCGACAGAGTGGCGATTATGCAATCCAACTAGGCACAGTACCCGGCAAATTTAGTCAACAAGCTGCACGTCTGCCAACGATGAGTGTCATAACCAGTCCCGAAGAAAAGCACGTGCCGGCGATGATTGCAGAACGCGTACACACTCGGCCCGTGCCCGGTCACGATCAGGATATATATTATCAAACCTGCGGCCGGAAGTCACGGATAGCCGCTGCGTTCGCAATTGCCATAGGACAACGGCGGCCATACGGATGGAAAATCCTGAGACCAGTTCCCGCAGCCGGAAGAACATGACGTTAGCTCCGACCGTAAATTGTTTCTCTGAGTAAAATCGTCGCTGTAATGCGTCGGTGTAGCGACGATAAAACCTCTAGAAATGCTGCATTTCCCGGCTTCGTATTGTGAAGGGGTCCTTTTGCGAGGCGATTGACGCCTATTGTGCTGTTCCGCGTACTCGCAAAAGTGGGTCGCGCGCCTTTCCTGTTCACCTAAATTACTTCTACCGTGGGATATTATTACGTACATTAAGTTGGACTCTTCATAAGGTAGATTTCAAATTTTTTTTCAGTGAATTAATTACAGAAACTCAAGCAAATAAATGAGAACTTGTTCTTCGCACAGCTGATTTCGAATTCAAAATCAGAATTCCGAGTAGCTTGTTATCGGAAAATCAACTTCACCTCCCGTAAAAAAGGAACCCAGTTCGCCGATTCTGATGAATTCCGAATGGCAATTCCGAGTAGCTACCCAATTTTATTCCAACCATCTGCCCTTCCGGGTGGGAACCTTTTTTATTTTGTCAAATCAGATTCACCTCTCGTAAAAAAGGAATCCTGGTCGTCGATTCTGATGGACCCTGAAATGGAAATTTTTCATAGCTACGCGATGTTATTCCACCGATTGGCCCTTCCCGGCCTGAAAACTTTGTATTTTTGTTCTCTTTTTTGTCTCTTTAAGCAGATGACGCTATCATTTTTGTAAAAGACACTAGATTCCATGTAAATAAATAAACAAAGTGTCTCCAATTTTTGTTTTACCTTCACTTAAGATGACATTGCCGCTTACCGGCCCGAATGCCTTGTTACTTTTATGTTCTTTTTTGGTTTAATTGGACCACGCTAGCTACCGTTTGTTGCAAAAGGTATTTTGTAATAAAATATTTTTTTTGTTGTAAAAGATCATCTGTAAATAAATAAATAACCAAACAAAGTGCCCCCAATTTTTATTTTACCTTCACCTAAGATGACATTGCCACCTCCCGGCCCGAATGCCTTGTTACTTTTATGTTCTTTTTTTGCTTTAATTGGACCACGCTAACTACCGTTTTCTTGCAAAAGGTACTTCGTAATAAAAGATTTTTTTTGTAAAAGATCATCTGCAAATAAATAAATAACCAAACAAAGTGCCCCCAATGTTTATTGTATCTTGACTTAAAAGGACATTGCCGCTTCCCGGCCCGAATGCCTTGTTATTTTTATATTCTTTTTTTGCTTTAATTGGACAACGCTATCTACCGTTTGTTGCAAAAGGTTCTTTGTAATAAAAGATTTTTTTTTGTAAAAGATCATCTGCAAATAAATAAATAACCAAACAAAGTGACCCCAATTTTTATTTGACCTTTACTTAAGATGACATTGCCGCTTCCCAGCCCGAATTCCTTGTTACTTTTATGTTCTTTTTTTGCCTTAATTGGACCCCGCTCTCTAACGTTTGTCGCAAAAGGAACATTGTAATGAAAGGTTTTTTTTTAAAAGATCATCTGCAAATAAATAAATAACCAAACAAAGTGTCCCCAATATTGGTTTTACCTTGCCTCAGGATGCTTTCGTAGATCCTGTAGGTGGTCTCGCAATCGGGCTCAAAATTCGGTGGTTTCGCCGATCCATCCAGGCTCTGGCTCCTGTTTCTGAATTCTTCCTCCTTCTCCTTCGGTGTGTCCTGACACTCGCTCTGCCGTCTGATGTGTCCGATTCTCCTGCCGAAGTATCGTATCATTTCTTGAATGCTGTGGTGATGATGGTGCCTCTCGGGATCACCGGTAGGGCTGACCGAGGTCGGCGAGGTGGCACCGCTGCTGGTACCAAGGAGAGACTGTTGGTGCTGAAGTCTGTGAGGTTGGTGATGATGATGGTGGTGGGAAGGCTGAAGATGATTCTGATGTCCGGCGTGATAGATCGTGTAGAGCGGGTGATGGTAACCCGACGAGCTATGATGATCGTTTCCATGAATGGTATGATAAACCGATTGATTGCTGGACTGATGATGCAGCGGATTGCCAGAACCATAGTTGGACGACGATGAGCCGTGACTCGAGCCGTACGACGTCGCGGAACCGTAAGAGTATGTCGAACTCACGGAACCCCGAGACGCCTGACGATCGTTAAGGTACAGTTTTCCATCGGGCTTTTGCAAATCGGAAAGCTCCCGAATCAGCTTTGCATCCACCTGATAAGACTTCTTACTCGACTCGGTCGCAGAGCTCTTCGACTCGTGATTGTGAGAACCCGAGCCATGATGATGAGATAAGAGATGAGTTATTCCGTGCATTTTTTATACCACTGGGGGGAGAGCGAATGACGGGAACTTGAAACCGAAGTTTCGCTGAAACGACGAGATTCTCGCCGAGACACTGTGATAAAAATTAGCGTTCCGGACGCTTCGGAGATTATTGTTTTTTCACCCTCGACGCTCTCCGCTCTCGTACGGTACTTTAGGTGAGTCTGTACACTTTAGGTCACTTGATGCAGAGCGGCCTGAAATTTAACAAGATAAGAGTTTTTTTTTTCTTTTCTTTTTTGTAGGGTCTGCCGGGAATGTTTCACTGCTGGACTTTTGGGGAGTTCGTGTAATTTGTGGTGGTAGATTACGTGAAGGAAAAATCACAGTAACCGCGATTGTCAACTTCAAAACTTTGAAAATAATGAATACGGCTGTTTTATCTGTTCTTCGAATTGTACAGCGACTTGTGCCATCGAAAGATAGATCGAAGTTTACTAAGGTAACGGTACCGATGTTCGGACACGTCCCAATCGTCGGACACTCCTATGCAGATCTGATTTAGTCCGAATTGAAGTATTGAAAATCCATTATGACACTTGTAATCGTAACTGCAAACATTATATGATGCACAGAAAAAAAGTTACACAAGATTTAAGCCTAAATTATTTTCTATTGTTGAATTCTGTTAAAACA
>JAPYZD010014435.1:0-11599 GCA_030522725.1 Ichneumoninae sp. B BG-2022a
AAAAAAAAAAAAAAAAAAAAAAAAAAAAAAAAAAAAAAAAAAAAAAAAAAAAAAAAAAAAAAAAAAAAAAAAAAAAAAAAAAAAAAAAAAAAATCAGATTCGTACATTAGTGACAAAATGTTATGATTTATCATTTCATAAACCATCAAAAAATATTATAGCTAAAAGAATTTGTGAAATTGCACAATGGTAATTACATTTAATTTTTTATATCAATAATTATAATTTTTTTTTAATTATTATTTATTAATTCAATATAATTATTTTTTATTATTATTTTTGTTTATAATTACTTTTTTTTTTCCCATTAATATTTATAATAATTTATTATCAAATAAATTGTTTTATTACTATTATGATGATGTTCCATATTTTATAATAATTTATTTTAATTTTCTTAATAATTAAAAATTATTAAAATTAATAAATTTTAATTTTAGTGAGGGATTATCTATTGAGTACAATGCTGCTGAGTTGTTATGTGAGAGAGTTGGCAATGATCTTAGACAAATTTTAAATACATTACAAATGATGGCTGAAGGAACAAAATCAGGGATATCATTTGATATAATGAAAAAAGAAATTGGGAGAGGTATCAAAGATAATCAAGTAATTTCATTCAATTATTTAAAATATTATAGGTTATGGATACTTTATTCGATATTGCCAGAAGATTGCTTTCACGTAGTGAAAGCTCAAAAATGAATTTCAATGAAAAATTATTCGGATTTTTTTCTGATTTTGGTATGATTCCTTTATACATGGAAGAAAATTATATAAATGCATTTTTAAATTCAAATAAAAGACAAATAAATGAACAAGCTGATATTCTCGCAAGTGTTGCGGATAGTTTTACTTTTGCGGATATTATGCATAGTAAATGTATAGCCGGGAGTTGGAGTTTATTGGGAGACGCGGGACTTTTTGGGACAGTAGATCCTTCATGTCGAGTACGTATAAAAAACTTTTATTATTCTTTCAGGCATCGGGTTTTTTGGGATTCCCAGACTTTCCCAAATGGTTGGGAAAAAACTCTACATTTACGAAAAACAAGTAAGCTTAGAACACACAAGATTGATCAAGACGTATGCTGAGTGAACTCCAAGTATACATATCCCCTTACACCAATACAACGCCAGAGTCGATGCGGATGTTTGGGTATATAGATCTACTTTACGACAAAGTAAGATGACAAATAAGAAAATCAAAAACCACAGATCGTGGAACCACTTCTGGCAACGAGCGCTGCTAACAACCCGAAGGATGCTGCAGCAGCTGCTATGCAAGTTATGAATACATATGGATTAACCAAAGATCTTGTGGTAGAGAATATGCCAGCCCTTAGATTTAAAACACAGGTGACTTTATTGCGGCTAACGATTTTAGGAAAACTTCTTTGAGCTAGTTGATACGAATGTTAAGCGTGCTTTGACACTTCTATGCAACAATACAATAACTGCAATGCGTGTTGCAGCACCATCGTATGCTCGCAAAAAAGACGCAATCACGCCAATGGTGCTAGAAGCTGAAGGCGAGGGACCGGACGACAGTGCCGCTCCAATTAAGGATTCAGCAACAGTTCGTGAGGATATTAGTGAATCGCAACAAAATGAGGACGAAGATGAGACACTTATTGATAAATTCATAAAGACAAAGAAGAAGAAACAAACGAAAGGTAGTAAGCAATCAAATATTTTTACTATTATTTATGCAGTCCGAGCGGGTAAACCCGCAGTCACAAAAGGCGAAAAGAAACCTCCAGTGAGACGAACATCAGCAAAGCCTAAAACTGGAGCTAAAAGAAAATCTGCAACTTGATTATACGGTCGGCAGATAATTCTGAGTAGGCCCGCACATGCACGAAAACAAGCTCTGTCAGGTTTGGCTGCCGATGTAAGATAATTATAAAAATTGACATATAATGTTATCTGCTCAACCAAATGATCCGGATTTTGTTCGTGGCGTTGAGGAAAGCTATGAGGGAGCGTCAGAATTTTCCCCTGCAAGAGCGGCGCAAGATATTTTTAGCGCAAACGTGGAAGACGACGAAGAAGATATTGGAGACATTGGGGGGGTTGGTAATTCTGAAAGCTTAAAATCTGGAACATTTTATACTAAACGAGAAGATTTATATAAACGAGATAATTCACCTTTTAAGGTCGCACGCAGCACCGATATGTTGACTGAATCAAGCTGTTGTTCACCATCTGTGGTAGATGAAAATATTCCTGATTGTGAAGTAAAAGACTATCTCATGGAGATAGCAAAATTGATACCTCGTACACATGAGTTACTCCCTATTTTAAAAATTATAATAAAAGAAAATTGGTTGGAGACTATTGCTCATTTAGAAGCATTATCAGAAGCGGATTGGAATCATTTAAAAATTCCTCGTCATTTTTTAACGTTAATTCGTAAGCATTTAAAGGAAGCTTATGCCATAATACACAAAGAAGATTCAATTCCTTCACGTCCAATCCTGGCAGAAGATAAATCTATGAAACAAAATTTTAGTATATCATTTATGACTACACCAAGAGAATCAATTACTGAATCTATACCTGAAAGGAAAATTAATCCAATCCAAACTTTCGTTCACAAAGTTTGTACTCAGAATTTTATTTCAGAGGATGAAGAAATGTTGGCCATCAATTGGTAAAATAAAATTTATTAGAAATTTTTTTTTTCAGTCTTATTGACGAAAATTGGTTCGATTCATTAGGTATTAATTGAAAAATAAATATTTAATATTTTTCTAAGATCAATTAAAAGGACTCTCACTTACGCAATGGCAATTACTTAAATTACCTCCAGGTTTAGCCGACAAATTACAATCTGCCATCAAGGCTTTTAATGATAGAGAATCAGTGAGTCTTTCGCTTTTTATTGTTATTTGGTTTTAATTTTATTATTTGATTTTTTTATTAATTTATTATTCTAAATTTATAATTTGATTTTTTTATTTTTTTTATTATTTTGATTTTATTTTTTCTTTTTTTTTTTTTAATTGTTTTGATAATTCCATTAGAAATAATTGATATTTTTATAATTATTTGCAAATTTTTTTATATTTGCAATTAATTTTATTTTTTATTATTATCATCTTGATATTTAAAATCCCATTTATAATAATTTTTAGTATCAGTAAATTTAAAAAATAATTATTTCTGTAAAAGTTTTATTTTATTGTTTAAATTAGAAATATTTCAAAAATCATTTTTGGTTTTAATAATGTAATTTTTTTTTTGGTTAAAATATTTATTATTCTCTTTGTTCTTGATGTAATTGATAATTTTTTTTTGTATTATTTTATTACTTAGTTTGTTGAGGTTGTCGTTGCTGCTGGTGAAACAATGGGGAAATCAGCTTTACAATTACAACCAACTATCGATAAATTACGAACAGCAGGTTTTGTAACAACCGGTTAGTTGTTTTTTTTTTTATTTATTAGTAGAAATGTTGAGTTCCATTACTGATGATCAATGGACAGACTTAGCTTTACCTTTGCGTCTATTGGAAGAAATTCGTAAAATATTCGAAACCGAGAAATCTGAGAGCACAACGTCCTTACCTGTTGTTGGTCAACATTTCTTAAAACCATTGAATAGAGAATTGGCTGCCTTACATGATTCATGTATAATAAATTCGAAAGAAGAACGAGAAAAAAAAATAATCACCGTGAGTTATTCATCAAAGTTATTGATTCAGGTTGATCGTTTATTATTGAAAGTTGGTTTATCAGTTGGGAAAACTGAAGAGGAAATGAAACCTGTTATTGCAAGGTGAAAAGAAATGTTGGTCAAAAATTTTTTTCCTTTAGAGTTGTACAAGAAAACTGGTTTGATGACATAAGTACGAAAAAAAAAATTATATTGTAATTAATTTTAGAAGCTTTAAGAGGATTAAGTCAAGAAGATTGGCAAGATCTTGGATTGCCTAAACGTTTAGTTGAAGCAGTTAAAAGAGCTCTTGAAGATCCATACATGTTAGAATTGAATTTAGGTATTTATAATTATTCATTTAAAAATTAATTAGTTCAATTCACGCAACCCGAATCAGAAATGTTTCCATGTGACGTTTATGCAGCAGTATGGAAGTTAGAATCAGAAGTAAGTTCTCATTAAATTCAATTATAAATAAAAATAATAATTTATTAAAATAAAAAAAAATAAAATATAATTAAAAATATTTAATGAATATTATTTAATCAAAAAGAAAAATAATAAATATTATATTTATAAAATTAATACTAAACATTATATTATTGAAAAAAATATAGTTATTAATTACTTTATAATAAAAATTAATTAATAATAAATATTATAATATTAATAATTAAAATTATTATTTAATATAATATTAATAATTAAAATTATTATTTAATATAATATTAATAATTAAAATTATTATTTAATATAATTATTATTTAATATAATTAAATATAGCTTAATTTGAATTTAGGTACCGACAGAGCAAATGCCAGATACATTACGAGCTCTCTTAAGATTAATGGAAACATTAGTATGTAATCCATTTGATGAATCAAAACGTGTAATAAGAAAAACAAATCAAAATTTTCAAAGAAAAGCTGGATGTTATAAATCAGCTATACTTATTCTTGAAGCAGTGAGTAATTAAATAAATATTCTATATTTAAGGTTGGTTATGAAGATGCAGGTGAAAGTCATATACTCCCTGTTGCTTATATAACACGTATAACTGAGGCTCATGCAGCATTAGCACAACTTGCTCAAACTTATAGAGACAGATTATGGAAAATTAAACGACCACCTAAAAACGGTTTATTTTCAGCATTAAAGCGAACATAAAGAAAAAAAGTTACATCCACCGTAAATCTATTTCTTCAATAGGAAAAAATCCTTCATAAAACGGTCGTTTCATTTTTCCAAACGGCAAATATTCACCAATAGTTGGTTCCCGTTTTGGGACAATAATATTAGGATTTAATCTTAATTCTGCACCATAAGGTCCATGATTACCATTTTTCAAAATATAAGGTAGAGATAATATCCAATCACGAAAAAATGTAAATCCCATTATTCTTGCAACTTCTGAAGTTTTTAAATCATCACCATATCGATAATCCCATTCATCTAATATTTGATATAATTGTGTGAATCCTATCTCATTCTCAAGTATGTTGTCGGGAGTTAAATCATTTAATAAATAAATTAATAAATCATGTATAGCTGCATTTTGACTTAAAGTCTTTCTATTAATCAGACCAACTTTATAAAATACAAAAGTATTTGAATCATAACCACCTGATCTTTTTGCTAATTTACATTTGTTATTAAGTTTTTTTATAATTTTTTTGATTCGAAATTTTTTTGTTTCTCGTAAGAATCTCAAAAACGTTGTTGATGCATAATCATCTGGTGTTAATATTTCCTTATATCTTTTATTATACATTTCTAATAATTGCATTGTATCAATTTGACCTCTCAAAAGTTGTAGCATTTCAAACACGCGTCTTTCAACTTGCTGTAATCTTGTAATGGAAGCATTTGAGTAATCAATTTCTTTGAGTCTTGGATCAATCGATCGCAGTTGATAATCCATACTATCATCAATTTTCTTTTGTATTGGTCGGGAAGGTGGCGGGACATTATGTCTAGAAATTTGAAAAGAAACAGAACCACGACGTGAATGCGAACCCATACGAGAATTGAGACAGATACGTAATTGTGCAGTCTTTCGTTTCTTAACCGGTTTAAGAGTTTCCCAGCTGGAACTAATGTCATTCTTGTGAGTTTCTAGTTTTATGGGTATTTTTGTGTGAGGAGCCGCACATGTTTCCAAAGAAACAGTAATAAGTTGTTTAAGAAAATAACATGATGGATTCTCAACCTCTTTCTCTGAACATGATTCCCACAAAGTTGTATTTGTTGGTGCACTCATAGCCGAAACAAAACCTTCATCCTCATAATCGCTTTTCATTTTTTTTTTCTTAATGCATGCAAAAAAAATTTATTGAAAAAAAGTTGGAGCTTTTCTAGATGTTTTAGACAAACTTGTCTTATAGTGCACTTCTGGATAATTTTTGTAAGAAACCGAATATTGCGGTAGATGTTCTGACCCTTTCAAAAAATAATCATTATTTTTAAATGAATCTTTAGATAAAATAAAATTGGGACTTAAACATTTTTTTTTTTTCTCATTATTTTGACAACAAAAAATTCTACCCATTAATGATTTACTTTTTTTTCTATCATTTGTTTCTTTCTCACAATTTATGATATATGATGAATTTGATGATTTTTCTATTTGTAATTTATAATCATTTTGGGAATCTGATATATGATCATTTTGATTTAAAAAATCGGAAGATGCTTAAAAAAAAAATTAAATTATGAAAAGTCTCACTTGAACTTAATTCACTTTGTGAATCTATATTTGATGATTTATCATTATTCTTGATTGTATTCTTCCGTCGTAATCTATTTAGAATGTCAAATTTAATTAACCTACATTTTTTATTGAATTTCTTTTATTTTCTAAATCATTTTTGAGAAGAAATTTATTAGGAGCCGTTTCTAATAAAAAGAAATTAATTAAAAAAAATCTCACTATCATAATAAAATAAAGTGTATGGTGATAATGAATTTTTTTTGAACTCAGGATAATTTGTTTGTATACATTTTGGCAATTTTTCGATCTTAGATTTTTTTTTTAATAATTTATTTTTATTTAATAAATTATCTTTTTTTGAAGAACCATTTTTTTTATTAAAATTATTTTTATTATTTTTTTTCGTGAAACTATTTTTTTTTGAAAGATTAGAAGAATTGACATCAATATGTTGTTTATTCTAATTTAATGAATAGTTAATTCTGAAACTTACAATTTCAAAAAATAATTCATTATCTGAGAGATTCTTTAATGTAGTGTCCTGTGTAAATTTAGTGAAATATTTAATTAGTTGATTATCAAGAAATGTTTTTGGTGTTTCATCATATAAAGGAGATTTATCATAATATTTTCTATTATGTAACATTAAAAATTGTATTGTGCTTTTCTCACACAAATAATATTTAATCTGTCCCAAAATTCTGATTGTCGTATTATCAGTTTAAATTTGAAAAATGAAAATGGCGGCTTTTACAGCGCTCAAAATTCATCTAATATTCATATTTTTATTAATATCAATCTACTCGGCGACCGAACTTCATAATAATGAATCGATAAGTGATAACTTCTCAGATGTAGAAATAAAAGAACTATCAAAAAATGCTGAATCATTCACGTTTCAAGCTGAAGTCAGTCGCTTAATGGATATTATAATAAATTCATTATATTCGCAAAAAAATGTTTTTTTGCGAGAATTGATCAGTAATGCGGCAGATGCTTTAGAAAAAGCCAGATTTATGGCAGTCAGTGATCCAAATTATCTTTCAGAACTACCAGACTTGAATATTAAAATTGAAATCGATCCAGAAGCAAAAAGTTTGACAATACAAGATTCAGGTATTGGTATGACAAAAGATGATTTAATTAAAAATTTGGGAACGGTTGCAAGATCTGGGACAACCAATTTTTTAGAAGCTTTGGCAGAAAGTGGTGATATTAATTTAATAGGCCAATTTGGTGTGGGATTCTACTCAGCTTTTTTGGTAGCTGATAAAGTCACAGTAACATCAAAACATAATAATGATGCTGATCAACATATTTGGGAATCAACTATAGGTGGTTCATTTACGGTTGCTCAAGATCCTCGAGGTCCAACTTTAAAACGCGGCACGCGCATAACTTTGCATCTGAAGGATGATAGTACTGAGTATCTAAGTCCCCATGTTGTTCGAGATACAATTTTGCGATTTAATCAATTTGTTAATTATCCAATATTTATTCGTAAAGAACTTGAAAGACCGCAAGAAAATGAAAAAGTCACTGAAGATGAGGAAAAGGATAAAGATCAAGGAGCAGAAGATGAAGAGAAAGATGAAGAGAAGGATGATGAAAAGAAAATAGATGTAGAAAAGGATGAAGAAAAAAAAGTTGATGATAAGTTTGATATTAAAGTCAATAAAGAATATCTATGGGATCAAATTAATACTAATAAACCAATATGGTTACGATCAAAAGATAATATTACTGATGATGAATATAAACAATTTTACAAAACTGTATACAGGGAGGGTGATCCATTAGCGTATTCTCATTTTTCAGGAGAAGGCGAAGTTGAATTCAAGGTAACAATTTGAAGTATTTTTTAAATTCTTATTTTAGTCTATAATATTCATACCAGGATTTGCCCCAAGAGATCATTGGTCATCCTATTTCGCTCAAAAACAGCATGGCATAAAACTTTATGCCCGTCGTGTATTAGTGGCTGATGCTTTTGATGATTTATTACCTAAATGGCTTTCATTTATAAAAGGTGTTGTTGATTCTGATGATCTTCCTTTAAAAGTTGATCGTGAAAATCTTTCACAAATACGAGTAAGATATTCATTATAAAATTTTTTTTAGATATTTCGAGTTCTAACAAATAAAATTGTTGGAAAGTTTTTTGAGTTATTAAAAAAGTTAGCAAAAGATGATGATAAAGATGAAACCATTATTGAATCAAAAGATGATATAAAAGAAGAAGGAGAAAAATCTCAAGGATATTTTAAAAAGTTTTGGGAAAATTTTGGTACCTATCTAAAGGTAAATTTTTTTTAATTTTTTTTTTTAACTTTTTTTTTTCGTAGGTCGGTTGTGTTGATGATGATTTAAATCGTAATAAAATAAGTAAATATTTAAAATATTTTAGTACAAAAACTGGTAAAGAGAATCAAACAAGTCTTGATCAATATGTTGCTCGAATGACTGAAGATCAAAAAGATATTTTTTTTATTTCAAAAGAAAATTATGATGCAGCATTAAATTCACCTCATATGCAAATGTATCAAAAGAAAAATGTTGAAGTTTTAATTTTCACAGAAGGTTTAGATGAACCATGTATGCAATCTTTAAAATCATATGGTGGTAAAGCTCTGGTTAATATTGAAAAAGTAGATGCTAAAATTGGTAAGTTTTTATATTGAAAAATTAAAAAAAAAATTTTTTATTTTTTTTTAAATTAATTTTTTTTTTTTATACATTATTTTAGACACAAGTGAAGATGAAAAAAAACATCATAAATTAGTTGAAAAAGCATATAAACCTTTAACAAAAGCATGGTCAAAATATTTAAAAGAAATTGTCTCGGGAGTTAAAATAACGCATAAACTATTAGATGATCCTGCAGTAATAACGGCTAAAGGTTACGGTAATGCAGGTTTTGGAGATAGAGTTATGCGTTCTCAAACGTTTGGAGATCGTTCCTTTGGCAATGCAAAATATAGCAGAATTCTAGAATTGAATCCTAATCATCCAATTATAAAAAAAATGTTAGAATTGGCAAAGGTAATAATTTCTTTTAAATTCTCTTTAATCTTAGAATGCTGATGATGATCCTCAATTGGGTCAAATGGCAAACAGTATACATGACACTGCTTTACTTGGATCTGGATTTGTACTGGATGATCCTTCATCACTTTCACGAAAAGTCTTTAAATTATTACAAACCGAAATTGGAATTTCTGCTGATGCAGGTGTTGAAGATTTTGAAGTAACTGAAATTGAGGAAGATGATGAAATTGGTGATTCTGATAAGGATCAAGAACAAAATAAGGATGATGATGATGATGATGATAAATCCAAAAAGAAAAAGATGCACCAAAAGTTCAAGAAATCAAAGATGAGTTTAATATTAAAGATGAATTATAATTATTATTTATGACTTTTTGATTCGGTTATATTTTTCGAAAATATTTGAGTATACCAAAATGCTCCAATAGAAGTTGCCATTATCCCTGTTTAAACTTTTTTTTAAAAATATAACTTACCTATTCCAATAGCAGGTGTTAATCTACCATCGAATAATATTATACCAATTATGCATGTTAAAACCTAATTTTTTTTTGACAAAAAATTCTGATACCTGTTTAACATTTCCGGCAATATTGAGAGTTAAAGGATTCAATAATGCTGCACAACTTTTTAAAATAAAAAAAAAAAAAAATTTACCGAAAACTAACAAAATTCAAACCAAATGCGATACATCCTAGTATTGTTAAATGTATCATCGTTATTATACTGATTTCAGTATCTTTCATAATAGCAGGAATTTCTCCTGGAAGAGATTTTTTTTTTTCTTTAGTTTACCCGTAAAATAAGCTAGTATAATTAATTGTATTAATGCTAAAGGACAAAGATGCTTCAGAAGCTCCAAACTTGTTAAACCTAAAGCTCCAATTTGTGTCTGAAATAATAATACTTAAAATAAAATTAAGATACTTTTTGAGTAATCAATCCTTTCAATGCAGAAAAAAAGGATCCCAACAAAACAAAAGAAAATCCAAATACTGTAATTTCCATATCACTCCAAACAGTTAATAGTACACCAAAAATAACAACCAATACAGGTGGTAATATATTCCATGAATATGCTTCTTTATATAATAATAAAGAAAGTATCATTGTACATAAAGGGACTGTAGTTCTAACAACCTGAAATAATGTTCAAATTTGTTTCTCACTTGATGTAAATTAACACTAACTGCCATTAATGAAGCATTTGAAACCCAAATATTTATCGTGAATATAATACTAAACCAGGCTATTGTAATCCAAATTGTTCTTGTCATAACTCTTGGTTCAAACTAAATAAAAAATATAATTTAAAAAAAAAATTAAAATTAAATATTTAAATAATATTCAAAAACTCACCAAAGAAAACATTTGACAACATTGAACACCAAATGATGTGAACAACATGTGCACAGCTGTCATGAACATAGGATAAGGAAATGCATATATTGATAGAACACTGAAAAAAATAATTAAAAATAAGAGCTTACGCTTTACAATATAATGTTATAATTATATTTAAAATAAACCAAAGAAATAAATAAATAATTGAAGAAGAAAATTTTGACTCTTCAATTAAATCAAAATTAATTAAATTATCATTACTATTATTACGACTTATTACATCAGGTGATGACATTTCGGTTACATTGATTTTTGATGAATTTAATAATATTGATTCTGAATAAATTGCCGCCGACATTACTAAATTTGGGAAATTAAAATTAATTCTGGGACTACATCTGATTTATCAGGAAAAAAAAAAAAAAATTTTTTTTTTTTATTCTTTGCATAAATGCTACTGAGATACTTTTTGTATTCTCTTTTATTAACAACTTTAATATTATCTGAAGGATTCACAGGCGATAATGATAATTTCTCAAAAGAAACTGAGAAACAAACGACAAGTGATCCTTTAACAACAAACGAATTTTCAACAAAAATGACAGATGATATTACAAAAGAAATACGTACATATCTAGATAATTCGGCAACAACGAATGACAGTTCAAAATCTTTAAAACTAGATGGTATTAGTGAGAATTCAGATGAAATATCGAAAGAAACAACTAGTTCTTTAGAAAAATCTCCAACAACTGACGAATTAGAAATACCAACAACAACAATAGCAACAAGTGATGAATTAGATGATACAACAACAACAATAATTACGACAACA
>JAPYZD010014507.1:0-10961 GCA_030522725.1 Ichneumoninae sp. B BG-2022a
TTGCCACCTTGTCCGATCCAAAAATGATTGGAAAATTTAGTTTTGCCCAAAAACCCCGTTTTGCCCCGTTGCCCCATTTTGCCCCGCTCTCCCCTACGTCAAGCGTCCACCGCAGACGAGACCTCGAGACCTCCGGATAGGCTGTACGGAATGAAAAATAGCTGCAGATAAGAGCGTGCGCGCTGATAGATCAAGTATAATCGCCGCCACTCGTGCAGAAGTAGCTGTAATGACAGTGGCGAGGTGTACTCTTCTCTACATCTAGTTCAGTACGGAATCGATAAAATAAATAGCGTCGGCAGTTACCGACGTCGTGTTTACCGTGGCCAGGCGACCGACGTAATAATCCAGCTCGGGTACCGGTGACGCACGTAACCGAATGACTCGAGACACGCGAAGTCGCTCTCCTCGGTAAGGTGAAATCGGCTGACCTGTCGCGAGTCATGTACGACGCTCGGCCGGGCCCTCCACCCATCCTGCAGTAACGTTTCGTTACACCGGGACACGCGCTCATGTCGGATAAGTAGGGTATACACCGGCCTGCCACGGAAGTTACCCTGCAGGAATACCCGGGTGAGCAACCCTCGAACAACCACCCTCGAAGCGCGATAAGGATCCCGCAACCGACGGGGTCACCAACGACATCGCCCTCCTGCCACTCTGTTTTATCTCGCGGGCAGCTGACCGGTCAATCGCGTTGATCCATCATCATTAATAAATTATATCGAGATAAACTTAAAAGCGGGCGGCCGACGGGCTGAAATACAAAAACCAACGCAGGATGTGTCAGCATTGGGGAGCCAAGAATGATACACTCGTGAGATAAGAATGATTTTTTTATGTTGTTTTTCCGTTTTTTCATTTTCCATTGCGAGTCGAAAGAATTCATCAAACTGCACGGAGATGAAGGTTCGCGGGACTCGGAATAATCGTACGGATGAGATGTCGACGTAATCGGCGGAGCGTCGCGGTGCTTCGTAAATTTTTGCGAGTCGAGTGATGCATGAGTAACGGGAAGATAATGGAGAGAAGAGGGGAGCCACTGCGCGGAGAGTACTTGGGTTTGACAATAAGAGCCGGAGAGCCAGCTAGTTGCGCTTCGGGGTTTCCGCTGGAACAAAAGGAGAGGATGCGGGAAACGGTCTCGGGCCGTTTAGCTCCGCGGTACAATTTCATTCTGAGATTGTTGTACGAGGAATTATCGCGGGCGGCGGACGGGGGGCATCGTGGCAAAATGGGAGGCGCAGTGCACTGCGGACACGGGGCAAAATGGGGTGGCGCATTATTTTTTTCGAAAATACGCGCTCTTATGCTCCCGAAGAAAGAATTTTTTTTAAATGATGGTTCTTGTCGGTACTGTGACATTCAAAGGTACTCCATTTTGCCCCGAATTCTGGTCAATTTTTAACGAGAATTCCATGGATGAAAAATGAGAACTTCGTGGATTAAAACTGAGAATTCCGTGGATTAAAACTGAGAATTCCGTGGATTAAAACTGAGAATTCCGTGGATTAAAACTGAGAATTCTGTGGATTAAAACTGAAACTTGATCGAACGGTTCCCGATCGCAACGCCACCGATGCTAAATTTTTTAGTGAGAAGAACTTATATTCTAGCAAAAATTGCGAGGCATTCGGCTAATATCTGCAATAGCGAAAATGACCAAACATTGGTTAATACCAATGTTTAGCAGGTTGCTATAGTTAGCATATGTCTGCAAGTTCTGTCGGTTTTTCCTCGATTTATGGTAATTTCTATCAGATCCTTAACTCAGTGTATACTCGACAATATTTTATTTTACCGTTCATATAAAAAAGAAGCCAGAAATGAAGTTCGAGCGAATGGTCCGCGGGATGAAACAAAAATGGGAATAACCAAGTGGGCTGCTGCCCGATGGCAGAAGTCGAGTGCGCGAAATAACGCGCTCGTGTGAACACAAGGAAATCCGGCTTCCGTCGGACGAAATAATTGCCCCGTGCAAATATTCGCAGGCGCTTTGGTGCGCGGCGTTGCGAGCACGGGGAGAGGCGAGGTCCGCAGAGACGAGGTGGACCAGGGCTAGGGCTCGCCCGAACGAGAAGCGAGGGGTGTAAGCAAAATGTTTCAGTGCCGGGAGAAGAGCTCGGTCAAGATTTACATAAGAATAACCTGAAACAACAATCCTTCGGACAATTACGCCCCTTTTTAGCGGGCGCGCAGCCCCCGGACGGTTCCTCTCCTCTGTATCGCCCTCGACGTTTCACAGTCCACAGGCATGTATTATTTCAATGCCCGGCCAGCCGCGGCTTCGGCCGGATATCCTCGAGAGCGCCCACGCACGCGGATGAACACGTGAAGATAAAATGCAACAAAAAAATGAAGGAAAAAAAATGAAAAAAATAAAAGCCGAGAGCTAAGAGGAGAACAGAGCTCGCTGTTAAGCCAGCGTGTTTTGTAACACGTGTAGGTCCGGCTGAGGCTTTGTTATTGTACATTATCTCCGGGCATTGTTCGGCAGGTAAAAAATATAGTACGGAATTAAGAGGATAAGACGGAGCTTCGCCGCGATTATGCGTACCGCGGCGAGAACAATATTTATACAGTGTAGAATAAATCGTGCGGGTATTACGGTAGTCGGTTCGTTAATCCGAGTACTTCTCGCATGCTCTATTTGAGGTAAATTTCGCGGTTGAACGACGGTGCACAGAGGAGAGCACTCGTTCCTTCGCGCACAAAGAGATCATCCCGCCGTGAGACATATTTCGCCGGAAGTCGCGCAGGCAACAACAACCGGGCACCGCTTTCGCCTCTCTATGCGGAAACGAGAGCGGCTCCCGATGCACAATAAATCCAGCTCTCCATTCACCCCGCTCGAACTACCGTTGTCGTACTCGATTTTTCGAGAGGGCTCTCGGGTCTCGATCCTGAACGCATGGTACACTTCCACACTGACGCCCCAGTAGCTTTCAATTCGTCTCCTTATTTATTTATTTATCTATCTATTTATTTATTTATTTATTTATTTATCTAGTTATTTATTTATTTATTTATTTATTTATTTATTTATTTATTTATTTATTTATTTATTTATTTATTTATTTATTTATTTATTTATTTATTTATTTATTTATTTATTTATTTATTTATTTATTTATTTATTTATTTATTACTTGCTTGATTTTTTTGGGGCCGAGTGTTCATTTCCGGCTTGCAGCGAAGGAAGAAAAACTGCAGCTGTGATTTCCAAAAAAATCTTAAACTTTGACTTACAAAAAGATTCGCTACGATGCAACTGGATAACATAAAACCGCTATGTACACAACCCGCTCAAAACATAATACGTAAAGTTAAACACCCATCACATACAATATATATACAATATACCAGAAGCTCGAAATAATGAGCAACGAAGAAGTTAACTGAAAAAACGTGTGTCAACTACACACTCACTTAATGTTAAAAAAAAAAGTTGAATTATATAAACCCGTGGCTGAAGGACTTATATTATATTAGAAGGTCGATAACCAATTGGCAATATATTTATACTCTCATGACAACTTACACTATGTACATGCTATGTACCAAAAACTGTTCCATCTGGAATATTGTCAATAAATCCACTACTACTACTACTGTTAAACTTTGTGGTTTTGGAAATGAAAAAATTTCAGACGCATGGTTTTCTCTCCCGAAAGCGATTACCGACAGTTACGTAAAATTCCGCTTAAGAAAAAACTTGCGCACCACGTCCCGCGATCCGCTTCCGAGCAGCCGCTGCTAAACGAGGCATCATTGTTTTTCCCCCGAAGAAGAACCCGACGGTCGAACCCTTTTACGGGTTGCATATAGAAAAAGCATAATAGCGATTAAGGTCCTCGCTCTCGTCGCTTATTGTTTCTCTTGCCGTTTATTCACCGCACAAACGCCACGAGATACGCGGTGCTCGCTGGCACGTGCTGCCGTCGAGGAAATGCACTCAGCTATCCTGCAACTTCCATGCCGCTGCTTGTCCTCGTTAAACGACCGACTGCTCTTACTCCATGACGAGACAAAACGCGCCTAAAAAAAAAGTTCTACCGAGTGAACGAGGAATCCTCGACCCTCCGTTGCAGAAAAACAAAACATCCCGCGAATGATTCTAATCGTCGGAGCAATCCTCTCTATACCCTCGTGCACTGCGACTGAAACAAATGTCACGGATCGTCCAACCAAGTGCTCGTTCCCTCTCCTCGGCACCGTGATTTTCGAGGCCAGAGTTGAAGCGAGCTAGTTGGGTACTCGGTAAGAGGAAACAGAAATAATAATGGAAATAAAAAAAGTAAGGGAGAACGATAGGCATATAAAATACTGGTAAAAAGGTAAAAAAAAAAAGAAAAACTAAGAGAAATATATATTTCGAAAGGCTGTGTGGAGAACGCTGTGTTCCCATTCCTCACTCTCGTCGAGCGTACGATTTTATAACAATAAAAGCTCTTCGCTCGGCGAGCGGTCCGCAGCTAGGAGGAGCTTTTCACATTTAATTCTCGCTCCGGGTTCGCCCGTTAGCCGTTAGAGTGGCTCGTTCCCGCGGATTAACCTCCGCGAAATATCACGGAAATATGTAAATATATCGAGAGACAGGCAGCGGCACCGAAAATCGTGGGACGGGGCAAAAAGTAGCGTAGATATTTTGAAGGGGTAGTCGGCAACAGCGGCTGCGGGACGGGAATGTATTCGATGCGCGAATAGGGACGAAGGGTTGGAAAGCTCAACAAGAGATTTTACGAGACGCGCACGAGGGCCATCGAAAGATTAAAAAAATATTGAAAAAACAGAGTAAACAGTCACGAATTTATCCGAAAATCTGTTGTTTCGTTTTTGGCGCAGAAGCGTAAAGGGAAAAAAGCTCCCCAATTTGTGTGTCCGTATGTTGGATCGTAGATTTTTTTATTATTATTATATTTTGTACCTTCTATTTAATTTATTTTTTTATTTTGTACGAACAAACATCCGTTCATCTATAATTCCGCCCGAATATTTGGCGGAGCAGCGTGGACCCTCGTACAGACGATCCGTCATTGCTCTCTTCGAGTGGGATAAACCTGTTCCAAAAAAACGAGTGTGCGCGTTCGCGCAGGATGAGTCCGACGGAATATGTAACTCCCCGAGTAAAACTGTTTCCGCCTAAGCTCCGGTCATTCCGCGATTTTAGGTGGCGCCCGAGCTTCCCTCCGTGTCCGCGTAGTTTTAAAGCTCGAACATATGTGAATGCCCGGTATAAGTTATAAGTACAGTGGAAAACGAACCAGCCGCCCGGCGAAGCTCGTCGGAGACCCGACCCGCTTCCTCGCGCTCCTACGGTTTCCTCCGGTGTAATGTTTTATTTTATTTTATTGGCGAGGCAGAGGAGGAAGAAAGCTCCGTCCGTTTCTGCGTCCGTGCAGGGCAGCAGGGAGCTCCAGTGGAAATACTTTTACGGGGAGGGGCTGCTCGGGAGGTACACCTGCTCGGACTAAAATCTCGTCCATTGTTCTTTCCGTATTATACAGCCACGTAGCCGTACCACGGAAGGGAAGAAAAGCTGTGAGACCGTCCCGAAGCACACCACACCGGCTTAGTTTACATGGGATAAACGCGACTTTGCCAAAGTGGAGGAACTCTCCGCTCGGCCGTTTATACTATAATACCCCTCCCTCCCTCCCCTGCTCTCCTCCTGAACGGTAGGAGATTTTCTACGGAATATGCCGGAATACGAATACGTGGACAAGGGGATGATACCTACTCCAACTTTACGTTTGTACGTACGGGGGAAACCCCTGTACGATCCGGTGCATAGCATACGGATATAATTTCCAGCCTCTTTCACTCTTCTTCTCTATACACAGATTTCGCTTTTTTTTTATTTTCTTGCCAAGGGAAATTATGCAAAGTACTAACCGCCGGTATTTAAGTTCGCTGCTTCATACGGAAATGAGAATAACTTGGGAAACAATGGTGGAACAAGTAATCTCCCCGTTCGTTTTGTTTCATTGAAAACGAAGCATATTATTCATAAATGACAAACATTTTGTGGTCCTTTAGTGCCCCACGGAAAAATATCGTCGAGATGAGGTATTCGGCTGAGTATGGAAACCTTACGACTCTTCATTGTTATATTTTAACATTATCAGAAGCCTGCAAATGGATCAGATGGCGGTTCGCTAATTTTTCGGCACAATCGATGAAGCCTCCTCGTCATAGTCGATGAATCGATGAGGAAGCCAATTCATCCGAGTCATCCGAGCTATAATGAACAATGGAGAAGCGGTATGCAAAAGAGACCAAACTAAAATTTGTATCGTTTTCGCTTCCCCAGAGAAAAAATTTATTCTCGTATTAAAAAAAAATGTTTGTGCTTTTTGGTGGAAAATTTGTATATAAAATATGTGTATTTTATATACGTATTTTTGTTTTGTATTATTTTTCATCGATTCTTCGGGAGCCTACTTGCGAGGTAAACAGGCAGATGTAACGAGTCTGGCCACGTCATCGAATCGTTCTCGAGAATGCGCACGCATGTACCCGCGAGAGGTTCTTTATCGCCGTCGACGTCGCCGAACGTTCCGTAACGAGGAGCAATCTTAATCTACGAAATTCCGGCAGTTTCGCACCGACAAGGTAAACGCGTCGCGATGAGCAATATAAACGGGTGGCTCGCGTGCGAGCCGGTTAAAAGCCCGAGGAAACGGGCGACGAGAGGGAAAACAGGATCAAGAGCCGATAGGGATTATGCTCCGTAGGAAATTCGTGCGCGAGCCGCACACCCTCGAAGGGAGTGTGCATTCTCCAGAAGGGGGCGGTTATAGTTGGAGAGATCGAAATCATCGCTCCGGGGCAAGGCGTCCGAGGTGCACACAAACGAAACGAACCGGAAGGGCACAGTATCGGACGTGGAGTTGTCTCACTCACACAAACAAATACCGTACGTAAATTCCTTATTCGCACTGTGCCTCGAAATGTGAGGGTTGGTGGGCGTAATCGCACTACCTCGAGCCTTCGCCATCCAAACCCCCCCCTTCCCCCACCCCAGGCGATTTCTCGGTCTTTCTCTCGAGGTTGTACTAGCACTGTAATTACGTGCTGGAAGCTCGTGGGTTCTGATGCATCGCGGTCTCAGCCGCGAGTGAGATACTCCAGCGGTGCCACTAAAAGAGACACGTAGACTGCAGAACCGTACCCTATGTGTGTGGAGCCACAGTGCAGTAGGTAGGAGAGAGGAAGAGGAACATAAAGGACCATTTTTAGGTAATTTCTGGCGGAACATAAAAAAGTTCTCATCTCGAGTGGTCCGTTTTGCCCCGCTCTTCACAAAGCATAGAAGTTAGCAACGTTGTTCCAACGAAATTATTGGCAGCTGTCATGTTTCGCAGAAAGTTGCTTTCCTTGCGAGCCGACAATATAATGTAATGTCATATATTAATATAACAATATAAATATATTTATAATAATTAATATAACAATATAAATATATTTATAATAATTACAATAATACAATAATAACAACAATATAATATAATATAATTTTTTTTTTAATTGATTCGCCGGAAAATAAACTATTTGCGAAAAGTGACACCTGTCGATGATATTATTGGAGCAACGTTGCTAACTTCCATGTCATCTCTTCACTGGGTCGCGGATCTTCGGTGCTTCTTGAATTACCGGAGCTCTCTCGTGGATTATATAGTAGTGTGACCCTTAGCGGGTTACACTACTTGCAATATTTATAATGACATTGTCGGTACATACTTTTGTCGCGGATGGCTCTGTGCGGCGGAATTATTGGGTCGCGGGTACGAATGACATGTGGAAGGAAATCGATGGCTTGCATCTCGTTAACTCGAAGGGGGTTTTTTTTCGAACGAAAGTCCACCTGCGCCGAACCGGAGCATATGTGAACTCTTATGGAAATGGTCAAGCGCCGTACCTCGACGGTGACGATGGATTCGTGTGGGAGGCGAGGTATCGGAATGGTATTGCACACAACCGTACAAAGATCGGCGAATGTTCGTCGTGCCGACCCACACCCCGCGAGGTTTATTCGCGCACGATGATACGGTCGAGAGGGATATATATGCGCTCGCAAGGAGCGCATAAACCGAGACAATCGCCGCCCGGGGCGATATACCGCGGGAGTACGGGACGTTCCGGCCAGCCATTAGGAGCATCCAGTCCGGCATTCTACAGTCTCCGTGTACATCTCACGGTCTCGTCGTTGTCGTATAACCGCGGCGAGTTTTGCCCCCGGGGGACACGTCAGACTGCACCGATCCACCTCCTCAACGTGTGCCGTATATTCCGCGTACGAAAATTGCAACAAATTTACTTTTACTGTCAGTAGCGCCGACCGGAAATAATATTGTCTGTGCGGGAATCCAGAATACTATTTTGGGACAACAATCACTAAAAATTATATTTAACGCTTTTGCTGCTGTTTTTTTTTCTATTTCGCATAGGGTAAAAGTGGAGAATATGGCCCGGTCCATATATCATTGATTTATGTGTTAATCGAGGTGGGTTATATTCACCACTTTTACCCTAAAGATACCATTTTTGGTTTGGTTTTTTTCGAATAGCGATATTCCCGTTTCTGGATAAGATCACGGCAAAACTGAAGCGCCTATCATGTTCTGCTGGAACAAATATACAAAGGAACCTGCCTTTTTTTTTTTTTTTTTTTTTGTTTTAATGAAAGATTTCCTAAAATCTTCCGACCTGCACATTTCCATAAATTTTTTCTCGTCAAAAACTGCAGTAGTCTTACAGTAATACTGCAGTAGTCTTGCAGTAGTCTTCAAAAGCCGAGGCTGAAAATTGGTAGCATCAAGAAACAATTTTATCAGTTTCCAGTGCGCTTCGTGTTCCCGACTCGGAACGAATGTTCTCCACCTGGGGGCACGGCAATTAGGGGGCAATTAGGAACAAAATAATTCAATGACATCTGCCATTTTTTTTCTTTACACACAAGCCCCTAATTCCGCGCAAACTCATACCCGAGGCTACTTTCTCTTTGCACGCGACCGAAATAACGCGGGGCGATGCATAACATTATGCGTTATTGCGCGTTGTTCGTACGTTAATGTGTAATATAGTATCTCCATACCGAGTGAAAAAGAAAAAGAAAAAAAAAGAGGCACGTTGTTCGAGAAGTACGAATCGTCGAACGAAAATTACCGGGGCTCGGAGCAACGCCGTTTTTGCAGGAGGGGGCCCTGAGAGGTACCGATCGCGAAGGAAAGAATGAACGTGCACGAGGCGAAAGAATAAAGGGACGAGAATTTCGGATGACCCGAGGGCGAGGGAGGTTTCCTTGCGAGGATATATGGAGGGCGGGTTGAATCGTCGAGTGGAACGCGCGAGTTGTGTTGCATCAACGGAACGCGGAGTGTTCGTCAATGTATGCTTTACCCACACATGCAGTAACAGTAACCGCGGTATGTGAGGCCATACTATGTAGGAGATGGAAAAAACGCCATCAGAAGGGAGGGGGGGAGGGGAGAGAAAGGTTTCAGCCAAGTAAGTAATAAGCACCTGCCCACCTTGGAAGCAGGGCACTTGATTCATTTCGCGGTAAGTACAGAGAACGCGAGCCGAGGCCTCCAGCGTGCAGGACTTCAGCTCAGCTTCTTCCTCTCGGACGTCGCTTCGGTCTTGGAGCATCGAGACCGAGCAGTGCCTTAGGCTTTTCGGCAGGGAAACGTCCGAAGGTGTGCGGCGTCGAATAAAATAAAAGAGATGGAATCCGGGAGCATCCGGAATGCGAACGATCAGTGTTGCCTCGGAAATGTACCGATTGGAAGCAACCGTGTATTTTAGATAAAATGTTTCGGAAGGCGAAAAGCAAAAAGACAAAACACATCTTACTTCAGTAAGAAGGAATAACTATGATTAAGGTGATGTGAAATACGGCTGCCGGTAACAAAAACTGTACTGAATGCCGTTTTGAGACCACAGTCCGCCGACGAAAAAGAAAATTATCTCTCGCTGGGGAATTGGTGGACGCAGCGAAAGACAATTTTTTTTTCCTCAGCGATCGGCGGTCTCAAAACAGCATTCAGTATAGTTTTTGTTATCAACTGGGCGCGGAGCAGGTGGGCGGGAAATTATACCACGTCACCTTAATCCTGCGAAACCTATGTGGGGTCTCGCGGACCCCAATTTGAAACCATTAGAGGGTTGAATAAAAGGGTAAAGAAGAAATACATTTCTGAGAATAATCACGCAGTTGATAATCACGGTCATGGCTAGTAATATAAAATCGGAAGGGCGTATCTCGCGTGCTTATGCACAAAAAAAATACCCACTCATGATTTTTATCTCGTGATGTATTCAATGTGGAACGACGCCCTCGCCATGAGAATGAAACCCGACCGATACGCGTCCCTCCGCTTCGCAAGGACTACGACGTGCCCCTTCGATTCTCTCGTGGCTCTCGCGACTCTCGGGCCAACGCGAGAAGCACCGCGAAACCCGGATTTTTATCGGAGAATGAGAAGGATTCCTCCCCGAGGTAATCGTTCAGAAGCGATTTAGCGAGGACTCTTGGTTGTGTTGTCCGTCATTCAAGCGATTTAGCGAGGACTCTTGGTTGTGTTGTCCGTCATTCACGCAGCTGAGACGATGCGATCTTCCGTCCGGGCCGCGCAATCTCCTGGGAGTCGCTCCCGAGGGTGGCGAGAGTTGTTGAATGATTTTTTCGGGTTCGTGCCGAGGGGTTTGTTGATTATGTGGAATATACTGGCTCATTTGTGTCGGTGGATTGTCGCAAAAGCTGCTCTTTGATTCTTGTTTTTTACATGGAAAAATGTGCAAAAATCAAAATAAAGATAAAAATCGGAAAAAATTCATATGTATTGAATTTTTTCAGGAAAATGAATGAATCATTTTCATAAAAAAAAAGTTGAGTTACCGCATATTTTGATGAACAATTATTTTTTCAACAATTTGTTAATAACATTTTGAAATTA
>JAPYZD010014541.1:0-11570 GCA_030522725.1 Ichneumoninae sp. B BG-2022a
TTTTTTTCAGATTTTTACACCATCAAGAAGTACTTGCAATTTTCGCTTATTGTTGTCGAACTTATGCGAAGTCAGCGCGCAGCGAGACTCCCTCCTTAACCCATCGCTACAGATGCAACCACTATAAATCCAACAACCGGAAAATTTTATTACCGGTTTTTAATTAATTGACGTATTTGCAAACGGAAATGGAATGGAATCAAATGGAATAATGAGGATTTGGGGGGAGGGGAGGGGTAAGTGATTCCCTAGATTCTTGAAAATGAGCACAAAAACACACAAGCAAACAAACAACCTTTCAGAATATGTACAAAAATATATAGTGATGGCTTAATTCCATAAGGGCGTATCGGCTGTGTACAAGCGCAGCTCGTACGCCCTTCTGGCGTTAGGGCCATCCATCCATCCATCCATCCATGTTAGGGCATCGATACATGGTATCCGCTGTATATCCAACACAACCACCGTAACGTTTTTTTTCCCCACCGACGGGAGTGCTCTCTGTTTCGTCGGGGAGAACCCTCGAGGGCCTCTTTTCTACATGCTCGCGATTCTCTCCCTCTTACTCATAATTTTTTTCTTTGCCCTCTTTCTTCTTCCAGGTGGGTAAATTCCGCACGAAGGAGGATCGGGCTGACGCGGAACTTCGGCAGCTACTCGGCAGCGACATTTCCGACGTTGAAAGTCTTCACGGCACTCTGCCTTGGCGAAGGCAACGCAAAGACGGTGAGTTTCCTCTATATATTTATTCATGCGTATACCACCTCGTAAGAATAGCTTTCTTTCTCTCAGCAAGACATCGCTCTCGGCCAATGTACGATTCTTTGTGCATATATATATATATATATATATATATACACATATGTATACATACAATAGAACGTCGATTATCCGAACCCGTTGGGAACGGGTCTAGTTCGGATGATCAAAAATTCGGATAACCGAAACGCATTTTTTACAGCTTTATAACCTGTAGGGGAGAGCGGGTCAAAATGGAGCAACGGGGCAAAACGGGGTTTTTGGGCAAAAGTAAATTTTCCAATCATTTTTGGAACGGACAAGGTGGCAAAATTGGGCAGAAAAGCCTGATGTACCCGATAGGGCGAATTCGGGCATCCAAAAATTATTGGAAAATGACGTTTTGCCCAAAACCCCGTTTTGCCCCGCTCTACCTTACGTTTATAGACATATAATAAGACATACATATATATAATAGGATATATTGCCAGCAAGTTTTGTTGACAACTTGCTGACAATGTACTCCTAAGAACTTTCGACATTAAAAAATGCTGATAAAAAATAGGCAAATGCGGACGCACATGATGCAATTTTGTGACCATCCCGGACATACGCTGCATATTTGCTATCGGGTATTTGCCAAAATATTGGGAACGTTCGGATGAGGATTCGGATGATTGAGTTTCGGATAATCGAGGTTCTACTCCACATTATAACATAGTATTTGTTGTTCCATTTCCACCGTACACCCTTTCGTCTTTTCATAGAACCCCATCCCGATTCCCCCTAGCACTCCAAACCCGCACTCAGCTAAGCTACCGAACTTCCAGTGCGTCCGTAGCCGACTTAGGGGAAAGCGGGGCAAAATGGTACATGCGCCGCAAGACGGAATAATAAAACAAAACGCAAATTTCCAATAATCTTTGGATGGTGAGGATTGTGCTACGTGGGGCAAAACGGGCTTGAAAATCCGGACGTTTCGTTGGGACAAAAAACATACCAAAAAAGGGGCATTCAAAAATTATTGGAAAATTGAGTTTTTCCCTCACCGACCCGTTGTGCCTTACTGTCCCATTTTACCCCACTCTTCCCTATCTACACTGTACTGATCCACCAGTATTTTTGCACTTGAGTAAACTGCAGAAACAGTCAAGAGTCGATGCGCCAGCCGGCGCACGGCTGACCGGTCACCCATCCAAGTGCCGACCGCGAACGAATCAGCTTGACTTGGGGGCCAGAGCCGTGCTCGAACCACGCATCTACCACTCCCGGCACATACAACACACTATTAAAAAAAAAATCTTATATGTCCCAGAAAATAAGAGAAATACCGGTTCTCGTCTTTCGTTCGATGCAGCCTCCTCCGTGGGAGCGTAATCGTCCGACTTGTCCGAGATAAACGTGCGCTCTTTTCCGCGACGCTGCCTGCACCGAGCTCGGGTGGGGTAACACGAGATTCGAGTAAAGTGTCCGCCGAGGAACCTAAGCTCGGGGATACACGAGCCACTCTTAAATATCATACAAATTGAGCCTTTTTCCGACGAGAAACTTTATGCGCCGAGCGGGGTGGCCGCGGGGTGGAGTTTATCGTACCGCACGGCTAAGCTCGCTCTATTGTGAAGTAATCGCCGACGTTCCTCCCGACCTCCCGAAGGTGGGAGCGTGTTATATGGAGCCGGTTCGTCTCGCGACGTCTCCCCGCGACTCATGATAATCGTCGACGGGCAACGAGGCAAAATATGATATCCCAGCGGAGTTTCCGGCGTCGACTTACACTCGGCAAGATGTATCGGGCAGTAAAGGCGAACACGCTTCCGGTCGGGGCGGCGGGAGGATTTTTATCCGGGGAAGCCAACAGCGCCCGCCGCCACTGGCTGTCGTCGTCGTCGTCGTCGGGCACGGCGAGCAACAAACCACCGTCACCCATCGCACACCGCGTCGTCGCTCGTAAAGTTTAGCCCGGCGAACGCGTTACCGCGGCCCCGCTGCCCCCGCAATAACTTCGCTCCTTTATTCCCGTACAGACCAACGACGTATAAACTACACCCGACCAACTCGCTGAGGGAACGGAGTACGGACATGGCACACGTGCTCCATTCCCGCTCCCGCACGGACGAACCGACCAGGCAGCAGCTACTTAAATTCTACTTCAAGATCGCGGCATCTTCGCGGGACTCGCGCACTCGCTGCTCGCACTCACCAATCTACACCGTGTTCCTTGCTTCCTCTTTCTTTTTGTTAACTTTTATTTTATTTTTTTTGTGTTTGTAGATTTTTTTTTGGATTTTGGATTTCGAACCGAAAAAAAATTCGCACGTTGCGACGCACGGTTAGCTTTGACATATTGAGGTAGATGCTGAATAAGTGGGAGATTCGTGATCGGTGGGAAAATACATTAGACTTAGTGCCGAAATCACGAATAACGAAGTTTTTTTTTGGGGAATTTATTTCAACTGAAAATGGATGATAATGAGCTTCAGGATCTTTGGCGGCGCAACTGCACTTCGTGCCTTTCTTGTTATACATGATAATTACTAAAAGGACATTTAAGTTATCGTTGGCTTAAAAAAATAAGAAATGTTACTTCATAGAGGAAACTTGGTTTTCAATAAATATGACAATATGGCGCAAAGTAATGTGCACATGGCTTCGTAATTTATTGCAATGTTGCGCATAGCTTTCTCCAAGAGAAAATTCATCGATGGATTTCTGGCTTCCCATGTGTGACACTCGAAGTCAATCAGTATTAGCAGTAGTGAATTTATTGACAGTGCATAATATGGAACAGTTTTTAATACATAATTGTTCAATGTGATTGGACAGACTTCAATATGTGATATGTGAATATGCTGTCAATTGGCCATCGACCGAAGTCCTTCAGCCAGAAGCCAATAATTTTCTGTCAATTTTGAATTTACGACGTTTACATGAAAATCTCTAAAAAAAAATTTCACGAAAACGAAGCCTCCTCTGTGGGGAAGCAAAAACGGTGCAAAGTAATTTGCACATGGCTCCCTCATTTATAAAAAATTCGCGCATAGCTTCATCTCCTCGGTAGCCAAAGATCGCTCAACGAATTTTCTCACAGAGAACGCCTATGCGCAAGAATTGTAATAAATGAGGAAGCCGTGCGCAAATTTTATCCTCTTACGTTGCACAATATATCAGGCCAGTATGCGCTGCACCGGCATCGCTACCTCCCGCGGTATCGAATCTTCTTTCCCATTCTTTTTTACTCTTTTCTTCCGCCCGGAGTCGGCAATTCTATGAACTCCACGTATTCGATATCTCGGTACTGCAGCATTCGCGATCTTCTCCGTTGTGTCACCGGGTTGGGAGATTGCATTGGCATATGAAGGGCAAGAATACGTCGACAAAGAACAGCGATGAGAAAGGCCAGGAGGAAAGATCGGCGGGTGGACGGGGAGGGGGGTGGGGGGTGGTTGCCGAAGGGGTGGTTAAGAATGTACTGCAGAAGATTCTTTGAGACGAACGTGAGTTTGAAAGGAACTCCGGGCGGTACGGAAGTCATTCAGCGGGGTCTTTCCTGCTAGCTCTCTGTAATAGCTGTCCTTCCATAAACTTTTATTCCCCTCGGCGTTTCTCTGCCCCCCCCCCCCCCCCCCCCCCCCCCCCCCCACCCCCCCCCACATAAATCCCTCTTCAGCAACGACCGATCCGAATGGAAATTAAAAGGTGGTCGCACCGATTTCTTTTGGGTTTCAGGAAGGACAGCACTTGGGCCGATAATAAGGGACGAGCGAAGCAACGGCAACGTCACCGACGGGGACGACGAGCTCCTCGAGTCTCTCGTGAAAACCGCGACCAAGACACCGGCGACGAGAACGACGCCGCGGGAACGCAAGCGGACGAGACACGCCGACCGTAAGTCTTGTAAGTGCGATCCCCGCACCCTGCACGCAACCTCGATGCACACTGTCATGACAACCGATCGTAGGGAAACTGCGAGTTTCTTCAATCTTTCTCTCGGTTGTTCAAAGGATCGTGTCTTATAAATAGATGTATTTTTTTACATGTATGTGTTTTCATACCAAATCGAATTGCGTGTGACCCTTCACAGCTTGGATTTGGCACGTGGTTTTTTAAATTACTGAACTAACTCTCAAAAGGACTCAGATATTTTATTTTTATTTTGTCAGATTGGTTATAATTATTTGTAATTATAGAAGGAATTTATTGATCGCCACAATTTCAAGATCCGAAACAATTCTGAAAAATCATCAGTTGTGACACATGATTTTACAGATATTTGCGAAATATCTGTTTCTTCGAAATATTTTTGTTTCGAAAAAAGCAGTGAAAAAGATTGGTAGAAAAAACCAATCGTTTGTGGGTTTAATGCTTGACCATTTTTATACGCGACACTGGATTTTGTAGATTTTTTGTCAGATTTTCCGAAGAATATTAACTTCTTTTTAAGTTAAAGAAAAAAATCTCAATTCTTAAAAGTTCTTATATATGACACATCATTCTTCAGAATTTTGAACAAATTCTGATTTTTTAATTGTGCCGATCAATAAATTCCATTTTTTATTATAAATAATTATAAGCGATCAGAAAAAATCTTTTTAAATATCTGAGTGCTTTTGACAGTTCAATCGTATAAAAAATCGTGGACCAAGTCCAAGGGTCAGACCCAGTTAGGTTTAGTATGGAATGTCTCATGTCTTCTACAATCTTTTCTAACTTTCTACGGTATCTTTGCGACTTTGTATGGTAATCATTTGGCGAATAGTTTGCAACTCTGTTACGCATAGTAGGAGCTACGTATACTGCGGTTGTGCACAGCAACGTCGGGCAACGTTCCTTCGCGATGGCTTTCGGAAATTGATTTTCTCGCTATGTCGAGGATATTCCCGAGGAAGGATGAAATGTACCGGTGTACAGCAGTTGTTGCTCGAAACGCGAACGGGGAACGGGCCGCGCGATACAACCGCACGAAATTCAACAGCGAATCGAAACTCGAAGAGCAACCCGCGACTCGACCGGATATCTCGAGTGAATGCTTCGCGAGAGACCGCGATTGAGTTACCTTCGGTCTTTCGTTCGAGAAATAGCAAACATCGTGCTACCCGCTGAGAGGAAAATGGAGCGCGACGTTGGCTCAAATTCGTGGCAGGTCTGCAGCGAACGATACGGGAGACGAACTGCCGAACGAATCGTGAGATCGTATGCACAATCGCGGAAGCGATATTACAACGGGATCGGGCGATCGACTATCAAACCGGAGCTCTTATCACCGGGCACTGAAGTTTATCAAATGTCAGGTCGGAATATTTGTCGGATAATATGAAACGATAGAGGAACATTTATTTCGATTCGCCGAAGTCCGATGATGATCTATTTACATAGTAAAGGAGTTCATGTCGATTGGACACTCACGCCGATAGTCACAGATACTCACAGATGCAGATACTCAAAGACACACAAAGATACTCAAAGACACACAAAGATACTCAAAGATACTCAAAGATACTCAATGATACTCAATGATACTCAAAGATACTCAAAGATACTCAAAGATACTCAAAGATACTCAAAGATACTCAAAGATACTCAAAGATACTCAAAGATACTCAAAGATACTCAATACTCAAATATACTCAAATATACTCAAATATACTCAAATATACTCAAATATACTCAAAGATACTCACACAAGTACTGCGAGCGCGCGAGCCAACATGACCGCTAGTGTAGAGTTTTACAGAACGGTCAATTCTCGTGTAGCCTTCGGCGAGCAGCGATTGAGTTATGTTCGGTGTTTCGTTCGGTAAATTGAAAAGATCGCGGTATTCGCTGGGAGGAAAATGGAGTGCGACGTTGGCTCGAATTTGTAACGGGATTGCACTGAACGATACGAGAGACAATTGCCGAACGAATCGTGAGATCGGATGCACAATCGCCGGAGCGATATTACAATGGGATCGGGCGATCGACTATCAAACCGAAGCTCTCATCACCCAGGACTGAAATATATCGAACGTGAAGTTGCAATATTTATCGGATAATGCGAAACGATAGAGGAGAATTTATTTCGATTCGCCGAGGTCCGATGACAATCTGAAGTATCGCACAGAACGGTAGATTCTCGAGTAGCCTCTTCGATATTTTCTCTTCGCTTTATCGTTATTTTCTTTTTTTTTTATTTTCTCTCTCGAATACAAAACTTCGACCTTCACCGTATAATTCCGTCCTCCGGTGCGTGATTGGACGTGATATCAGACTCCGCTACCCCCGGTGACTTCGTTCTCGTATTAGGAGCGTGGTACTTTATTTTTATTTTATTTTTTTCGTCTTTTTTTTTTCTTCTTTCAATCAATCTCCGTCCGTTACGTATAAAATAATCCCGGGCCGGAAGCCCGGCGCGCGTCTCTCTCGTTAATCCTCTCGAACGCCGGGATTACCCGGTCGATCCTTTCGACGTTTTCCTGCTCTGAATTATTTATTAATGCCCAGAGATAGAGACAATAATCCGATGTTGTGCCGATGGATTATATATATACTTCGGTATGGAACGTGCACAAATTTTCAAGCAAAGCCTTTTGGGTCAAGGTTTTTTTGTTTTGTTTTATTTTGTTATTGAAATCAATTTATATGCATTCGTTCAGGGAAAACACAGGGTGAGCGCGGCTTAAATATTGCAATAACGATAACAATAACGACGATACGGGATGGCGTTGTAAAAGGGTGCGGTGATGGTTCTTCATGAAATTGTAATGCCGGTGGAGGTATTTTTTGGGCAGCCTAGCTTCTCTGTTACTCTTTCTGTCCGACAGTGAAACGATCGCGCACCCGGGAAAACAACACTACGCCGGAAGGGTATCAACCCTGAAGGGGTTCACGATTGTATCGTTTCCCCTCATGAAGAAGAAGGTTCGATGGCTTTTCCATAAACTCACAAGCGTGCATGCAATTTTTTTGGTACACGTCGTTTTGGCATGAAAAATCTTTCTGTCAATGCAGTTTTCGTTCTCGTGTGCTTTTTTTCTCAGTCGATCTTTACGATAGGGCAGATAGGGGGCAATGTGGGTTACGAATTTTTTTTCTAAAAATTCGTACGCTCGGTACAATTATTACGAATTTCATTATTTTTTTTTGATAGTCCGTTTTGCCCCAATCTACCCTATTCGTTTAATTCGACCTTGCTGTTTCTCCTCATGAAAAGGAAGGTTTGATGACTTTTCGATAACCTCACAAGAGTGCAATTTTATTTTGCACGTTGTTTTGGCATGAAAATCTTTCATTCACAGCAGTTTTTTTCTTGTGTGCTTTTTTCTCAATCGATGTTTACGATTACGGCAGATATGGGGTAAAATGGGTTCCAATAATTTTTTTAAAAATTCGTATGCTCGGAATAATTATTACGAATTCAATTTTTTTTCACTTTTGGACTCATTATCGGGTCTGGTTCTTAACTGACCCGTTTTACCCCGATCTCTCCTATCTGTAGATCGATTAATTAGTCCTTGTCCGAGCGTCTCAATACGCTCGTCCGGCCCCCGATGATATTCCACAAACACTCCGTGTTTGCTCGACTTTGAACAATGTTTATCTAAACGTGGAGATTCGGCGGTCTCGGTTTCGCGGTCATAACTGTACAATAGTTCATCTCAAATATTGAAATGAGCCATTGCGGTCCGAGCTTCAGTGGATAGAGGCTGCCATTATCTGTGTAACGTATATACCACGATAACTACTGTGGAACAGCAGTACGAGTATATCAGGCGGATGCGATGGTTAGTGCTCGCGATTCCAACTGAAACAGGCTATTCCGCCGGAACGCGTGCCATCCGACGAATAATTTATCGGCAACCGCCGCAGGATTCTAGAGACAGGGAACCAATGGTTTATCGATTATACCGCTCCGTTGCCAATCCGTGAATTAGATGATCTCGCGTCTCACTTGGACGTAAATCGATGCTCTTTTCATATTATTTATTTATAACGGAAACACGACCTTCCGCACAATGTACGGTTCGAAAAGATTAATGATATGAAATTATTAATTCGCTCCAGTAAGTCGGAATAAAATCAATTGTGAAAGTAACACAATTAATACACCGAATGACCCTTTTATTCGATAGAAAAAAAATAAATAGTAGTAATTGGATTTACTGGTGATGTTTTGCTTGGCGCAATTATCAATGCAATGTAGGATAATATTAACATTATTTGAATTTCCGTTGCCAACGGGCAATCATCTTAAGTTCTTCAGCCCCTGAGTCGCTTTTTTTGTACATGGGCGTTCGTTTTCGGTGCGAAAGTATATTATTTTAATTAAATACTTAGGTGTAGTTTGAATCTTCACTTGCCATTCTCTCGAATTGTTGATATGTGGTGAGAGGGAAAAAAAGTGTCTTTTATTTCGTACCCTGAGGCAAAGATCCCTAAGAGCACCGTGCCAACATCCAAAATTCATACATCAGTAGAAATAATACAGGCAAAATAAAACACATAGAATATACACCTAAAAATACACTTAAACTAAAAGTATCCTGAAAGTACCATAGAAATCGAGCATAAAAGAAAAACCCGAAGCAAAAGAAAAATAAGTTTGCATCACAAAAGCAAACGCAGAAATAATCGAAATAATAGAATAATAGAAGAACCGAAATAATGAAAATAATGAATGGAAGCCAGAAAATAAAAAACGCATCATAGAAATAACCTGGAAATAATAGAAATGATCGCAATAGAAAATAATAGAATAGAATACAAAGGAATAGGAAGGAATAGAATATCGAAATAGTAGAGATAATCGCAATAGAAAATAAGTGTAAGGTATTTAAGTCTGGGGCTTACATATAGAGGGGTTGGATGTTCAGAATTTTGCGGAGGCGAACCTTTTGGTGAGTATTTGTGTTCTAGTCATTACGGGCTGATGTTTGTTTTTTTCGTAGAGTTGTGTCTTAGGGAGGTTGTGTAGAGGGTTGTTTCGGTGTCTTATTCGAGTCAGGTTTCGCATAGTCCAAGTTTCGACTATAAATATTATCAAGAAATAAATAATCGTTATAAAGATAATATTATCGTATCTACATTTCGGGATGTTGTTTGTTTGTTTGACCCAATTCTGAAGAATCCGGGGGATCCCCCGAGGCCTCCATTGCCAGGCCGTGACAACTATTCCCCTATTATACTATTCTGGTTCCATTCTGTGCGTCTCGGTGAGTTATGGACAATAATGCGGTGCACAGCAGCTCGGTGCACTACGGTCGGGTGCAAAAAGATTCATTTGCCAGCCAGAAATTCGCAACTTCCGGTCCATAAAACCCATTCTTCGACCGGAAGTCACGTCACATTGGAAGTGCGTCACTTCCGGTCGAAAAAATGAGATTTTCTAAACCGAAGCAATAAATTTCCAGTACAACGTCACTTCCGGTAAAAAATGAAATTTTCAAACCGGAAGTGACGTATTTCCGGTGAATTTCCGAAATATGAAAATTTCCGGTTTCAAAATTCCACACTCCGTAGCGAAAATTCCACATCCACTCCGAGCCTCAACAACCTGCCAGTTAATAATATTTTGCCCGTAATATTTACACACTTTGATAACTTTGGTAATTAGCGAACTTTGGTAATTAGCGTCACAAGTGTTATCATAGGGAGCTGCAACACCGCCTGTCAAAATGCCTCGCGTCGATTTTTCAGTCCATAATGCAAATTGATTTAAATCATTTTTATCCATAAAACTCATTCTCCGACCGGAAGTCATGTCACATCGGAAATGCGTCACTTCCGGTCGAAAAAATGAAATTTTCAAACCGGAGGTGACGTATTTCCGGTGAATTCCCGAAATATGAAAATTTCCGGTTTCAAAATTCCACACTCCATAGCGAAAATTCCACATCCACTCCGAGCCTCAACAACCTGCCAGTTAATAATATTTTGCCCGTAATATTTACACACTTTGATAACTTTGGTAATTAGCGGTAGGGAGCTGCAACACCGCCTGTCAAAATGCCTCGCGTCGATTTTTCTGTCCATAAGTCAAATTGATTTTAATCAAGTGAAGTTCGCCAAAGCGTCGTTCAACAAGCGCCGGGTAATACGGATTAATTGGCTCTCTCGAAAGAGAAACAAAATACGGTCGTTGGTACACAGGAGGAGTTGGAGAAGCGGGCTGGTGTACGGTGCAAGTTTTCGAGCCTCTCCACGTCTTTAACGGTTCTGTCTACAAAGCTACAAAGCTCCGCGAAAAGCTTCCGAGCTCTCTTAACGGCAGGCGCTTCCCCAAAGGCCAGCGGAGGATTTTAATCCCCCGGTTGAAAATTAACATTTAAATAAGAGCCGGCTTCTTTACACCAGGCGGAACGGCGCGAGGGCGAAAGATGCTTCGCTATCTTATACCTTTCCGTACTCCCTTTTTTTCAAAATGTAATCTTAATCCACTCTCCCTTGAAGGCTCCCGAATTTGTGGAAGCGATCGAGTCTCGAGGGCTATTGAGGTGCCTTCGTTGTAGCTGAGCCTTCGCGAGAAGCGACCTTGTGAGTTATGAGAGTCGGAACGGCAGAGAGAATTTCGAGTCGAGTCGATAATTACCCGGTTTCGAGGGTTTCATATTATTACGACAACGGATTGTAGGGAAGCAACGAGTTTCTTTAAGGAGGAAGTCTCGCTGCGCGCTGACTTCGCAGAAGTTCGACAACAATAAGAGAAAATTGCAAGTACTTCTTGATGGTGTAAAAATCTGAAAAAAATCATGTATACCAAAGGTACTGAGAAGATTAATTTTACATAATAATAATTGCAAAATGTTATTAACAAATTCATCAAAAAATTAATTGGTTAACAAATTACCCGGCAACAA
>JAPYZD010014548.1:0-10159 GCA_030522725.1 Ichneumoninae sp. B BG-2022a
AGCATCTTCCATATGCTTGATTTCTTTCAGATTTTTATCCGATCGAGAAGTGTTTGTAATTCTCTTTTATTCCTCTCAAACTTAGGCGGCGTCAGTCATGCGCTAGTACTACCTTAAAAAAAAATAAAATCCTTCACGGGTCTCGGACGAGCCGACTGGTAACATAACAACTCATGAGCCGCGGCAGAGCTCACCGTTACCAGCTCGCGATTCATCTATGAGACTACCGAATACGCAAGCGACCCTTGAACATGCTAATGGCACAGATGCAAATATACCGTAAGCACCAAGGTTCGGGGTGCTGATAATTAAGGAAAATGCGTCGGAGCATCCCATACGCCTCTTGCAGGATTCAAGCGTTTCTGCGACATCCACGGAGACCTATGCAGCTTCAAAGCCCTGGTCGAGCAGGGCCTGGTACGTCTCGCAACAAAGTGCTGGACGCTCGTCGAAATCGACTTCAATACCTGGGAGGATTTTTACCCACCCGTTGTTTTTAGAACAAAGTTGTTTTTAGAACGAAAAAGTTGTACACAGTTGGAGCATGATCGTCAGATGATCCCTATTAAATTTGCGAAGAATTGATCGAAGCATTTAAATTTTATGCATTTTGAATTTTTTTAATTTCATGACAGATCAATACTTTACAATAGACGCAATTTCCCGTATTAAATTTTCACCGTGAATGAAATAAGTGGTTAATGCGTGAACAGCGTGAAAAAATACATTAAATATAGTCCCGGAGCGACGACTAAGGAAAAAAGTTTATCGTGAATTTGTATAACCAATATTGCAAAAATGAGTGGTGTTGCGTATTTTCAAACAGCAATGTCTTTGCCTCCCGGTGGTATCGCAGAACAATCGGAATGCCTATCGTTCTACGGCAAGAAATACACAAGATTATGAATATGACGACGAGGTTGAAAGAGCTGGGTAAAGAAGTATCATTTGAATTTGTTGAGTTGTAATGTATAAAAATGTTCTCATAAATGTTTCGAATAAAGGGACATTTATATTTACTTATATTTCCATTTAATTGTGGTTAAAAAATATCGAAAATGCTTTCTCATAGAAAAAACTTTGCGAATAAAGGAACATTATGAGAAAGCAAAGTGAAAATTTTAATTTCCAAATTTAAACATTTTATGTGGTGCGAAAAATTAAATATCCAAATTTATCGAACACTTTAATTCTCAAAAGTGCCGAACAGTTAAAGAGTGATTAGTATTATTTTTCAAACAGCAAATAGACTTTGTAATAAAAAAATTTAATTGTTTTCTTCTACACATATTTTTTTTGTATGTACATCGAGGGAAATCGTTAGGCTAAGCTTAAAATATACCATTCGCTACTTGACTATCTTCTCTATGGCCTCTCGAAAGATTTTAATCTGCATGCTCCTCTGTAACTTCCTCTGAAGGTCACCCAGGTCTTCCCCACCTTCGAGAAAGTCCTTCAAATTGTGGGTCGTGCCGTCGGCAATTCTGTGATCGGTTATGCGATCCTGATTGAAATTGTAAGTTCTGACTTTTTCGTTTCTCGTACCGAGACCCTGCTGTTTCTTCCGCATTTCATCGGAAGACGTGCGTTGCTCGTTGAGCTGCATGTTGTAGATTTTCGTCCACAATCTGAGCATCGCGATTCGTCGGTTCTTTATCTGCGATCTGTCCTCCTGCGATTCCACCGATATGCCGGTCGGCAGATGGGTTATTCTGACCGCCGAATCGGTTGTATTCACGTGCTGTCCGCCCGCCCCCGAGGCCTTCTTCGTCTCGATCCTCAGATCCTTCTCCTTCAGATTCACCTCGATGTCGGTCGGCTGCGGCAGAACCGCTACAGAGACCGTGCTCGTGTGTACACGACCCGATTTCTCGGTAGTCGGTACTCTCTGCACCCTGTGAACTCCCCCCTCGTGCCTGAATATTTCCATAGCTCTATCGCCCGTTATCGCGATACACGCGTGTCTGAGGCCTCCCGTTCCCGCCACCGAGTCCTCCTGTATCACTTCGTGATTGAAGCGGAGATATTGCAAGTATCCCAGATACATCTCGCAGAGATCTCTCGCGAAGAGCATGGATTCCTGACCTCCGACACCGGTAGTTATCTCCAAAATGATCTCCCTGCAACTCTCTCTACCGGAGTACTCCAGTATAGCTTCCAGTAAATCGTCATTCGCCTTTTCCAGCTCCTCTTTGTAAATGGTGTATTCCTCTTGCCCGAGTTTCTTCATCTCCGCGTCCTGTTTGACTGACAAAAATATTATTTTTTTATTTATCTGTATTGTTCCGCTCTTCTCAAAGCTACTTATGAGCGTCTTATAACGACTTGGCTCTGTTGTCGCGTAATTACTAGCTCTTATTTTTTGTCCATTTCTGTTTTTGTCCTTATACACCGAGCCGTTCCCCCCATTATTTCGGTTGCAGCCGACTTCCCACCTGTATCGCATTCGCCTTAAGTCTTACGACTGAAGGCATAGGGAAACCGCAGTCTCAGATTCGTTTCACTGCACCAGAACTACGTCGTGTTTCGTCGAGAATGTAAACATGGACTGCAGGTAGGGGAGAGCGGGGCAAAACTAAATTTTCCAATCATTTTTGGATCGGACAAGGTGGCAAAACTGGGCAGAAAAGCCTGATGTATCCGATAGGGCGAATTCGGGCATCCAATTATTATTATTGATATTAAAATTTACAGAAAGAAAGTTTTAAGGGGATGTGAAATATCGCGGTCGGTAATGAAAATTGTAATGAACTTTTCTGAAGGGTGTTAATTTTTTTGACGAAAAAGCAAATTCGAGCGGAATGCGCACGGTAATTTCGCATACGGCCCGAATCATATTGTTCTAAAAAAAATTAGCATCATTGCATGAAGTTAATTTGAGAATTGCAAGTATCTCTCTCGCATTCACAGGTGTTTCACTTCGCCTGAAACTTATATAAACTGCTTCCAAAAATATATATATATATATCTAATATTGCATTGAAATCACATTGACATATGCGAGTCGAGTCTGTTTTTGAACTGATTCACTGTTTCAGCAGCAACGACCACCGGTAGTAACACATTCCATGCGTCCACTACCATATTTATTTATTTATTTATTTATTTATTAAGATTTGTTTAACGGTGACAAGCCCGTTGATACAAAATATAAATGTTTAAGAATTACATAATTTTTGAATATTTGTTATTATAATTATAATTTTTGGAAAATATTTTTATACAACAGGCAATATTTCATATTGCACAAGGCATCTTTCAATGGATTTTTCCTGAATTCACTCTTCTCCAGTGTGGCTCCGTGTCATGTATATATCAGAAGCTATGTCTCCTGCATATTTTTATTCTCTACGAAACGACGGCACCAGCACTCAAACTCTCAACCTGCCGGCGCTTTGGTTCAGAAGCAAGCACGCTAACCACTGGACCAACGCTCCGGTTTGTACGACTCAAGTCTTACATTTGGAGCTTCGCCCACCCATATTTATTTTCTCGACGAAACGATAGCCCCGCTCATCTAATCCTTGACTTGCCGGTATTCCGGTTTAGAGGCGATTACACAAACCACCGGACCAACACAGCGCTGCGATAAAAATATTATTAACAAGTCTGCCATGAAAATCGTAGCTGGCTGTTCGCAAACGGTAGAAAATTGTTTACAGGCTATTTACCGAGTTCCTCAAAGTTCCGAATGTTCTCCCCTATAGCGGACCTGGTCCTCAACAGCGCGGAGACCTCGCCGCGTCCCCGCTCGATGCACAATTCCGCATGAATCTTGTTCGTCCTCTCGAAATCGTCGACCAGTCTTTTGATAAACTTGTCGATGACATCGTCCGACAAGGAGAGCCCCGAGCGTGCATCGCCGCTGCACCTCGCGATGATCGGAGACGAATTGTCTTTGAGGTTAGTCGACGAACGAGCCAGTGGTCCGCAAAGTTCGAGGCATCGGCGAAGCCGATTGACAACGGGTCGCAGAGAGCGAACGAGCAAAGCCATGGCGAACGCTTCGGGCAGTCGCACCGCGATTATTTCATACAGAATAACAATCTTCGCGACAGTTTTGCCATCGAGAGTTCGGCATTATTTTTCAACAATCCGACATAGTCGGACTAACCGTGCGAAGAGCGCCCGTGAGGACGCACGTGGCTCGCTGTCGGCTGATCGCAGCGCTTTTAAAGATCATCACCATTTACAATTTACGAAACAATATAGAGTGTGCACGGTTGGACGATACAGTTAAATAGGCTCGTGGCTGAAATACTACGTCGAATTGAGCGTGGACGAGGGAAACTACTTTTTGCTCTCGATTAATTGATTGTAATAAAGTACTTGCGTGATATTCTTCGTGCGAAACGGCCTGTCGGTTCAATGGACAATGCACCTGCATTTTCAGTCCTACGGAACTGCAGCTTGCATCGTCTCCGTGTGTCTCTCCTGTCCCTCTCTCTCTCCCTCACCTCGCGTCACGCGAGATTCAATCGAGAGTTTCGCACCGTGTTCCTTTTCGGGCTTTCATTCTATCGAGGGGCGCGCGAAGACTCGCCGCAGTCGCCGAACACGTTCGAGCGAATGAAAACATATAAAATTCGTCGCTGCTCGTGCGCGCTGTGTGTTCGTGCCTCGTGCGTGAAATAAACATAAGATTACTTTGTTGCGAAGCGATATTGAATTTTACTTACACCGTGACGCTTTATTAATAGACTTGCGAAATTTCTTGACAATCGCATAAGACTGCATAATGTTTTGCTCGCGCAATAATTAACGATGAATGGATTTTTCTTTTTTGGTCTCGCTATACATTAATAACGTTCGGACGTATCAGTGTAAATATTAGACTGGTGGTCTCGCACTATACGCGTAAGCGCAGTACAAATGCGCTGGGCATTTGGTATAAGGCAGTATACCGAAATACCGAAGAGAGATAGAAAGTGCGTGGAGAGCGACTGAAACAACGTTTGTACAGAGTGTCGGGGGGAGACAATTTAGCGGAATTATTACGGATCGAGACGGATCGCTGTCGCGTCTCGTTCTATAAAATTACAAACTCCCACGAAACAACGGAAAATATTTTGGATCGCGGTACGAGGTAAGTCATCGTTGATTGTACGGTTTGATGTGTGGACTGCGTTTGTGACAAAGCAAACGATGATTTAACGATCAAGGAGATTGTATTATACACGAGTGTATATATTTCATCCACGCTTCGTGCACAGGTCGTCCGATACATAGCGAAATTATGGAAGCGAGCGCATATCAAACGCAGGAAAGGGTCAACGACGGTGGTAAGTTTTTTTTAGTTTCTTTTTGCTAAAATATAAAAATTCTTCGACACTCCGGATTCGTTTGACACTAATGCAATATTATATAACGCTGCGCTCGAGAGGGCTGAATAAACTTAATTAATATTTGAAAAAAAAAATTAAATAAAAATTTCAGTAACCTTAGGTTTAATAAACGCCGTGTGTCCAAGGTGTCCGATTGGACATGCTTCTTTCTTTGTCGCGACAAAATCGTCGACGCGATTGATCAAAACTTCAATAAAGTTTGTCAACATCTTAAGGATACAATGATTGGCACAAAATTTAACGATGTTTCATTTATATTTTTTCTTATAATTATGCTCTGATAGAAATTGAACACAGCATGTTACACTATACATATATATACAGGATGTAGCTGTGTGAAAATATCAATGAGTTGCAGGCCATGATGAAAATTCAATATGAAATCCTTTGTGCTATATTCTATTTATAATAGCCACTTGATACACTTTTTTGCCCCAACCCAATTTTATGCTACATTAACATTTGTCTTAAATTCATTATCTATTTATCTAATTATTTCATCGATAATTAAATAGAACTTAATAAAACTTAAATATAATTATTTTATTGTGTAAGAAAATTATAATCGTGTGACATAAAATTAACAATTTGTGCCATCCAGTAATGTAGACAGTATAGATATTCAATTAATGTATGCATGGAATCTCTAACGCAACTTTGCAATACTTTAATATTTTATTAACTTTTTTTTTTCAGACAATGGATTTGTCTGGCAGGACTATCTGGATGCCAGCGAGAGCTTCGAAGTTCCTCAAATTATGTTTCCACATGTCGAGCACACTCTGCAGAGCGGCATTGAAATTGGAATGTCCCTGGAGGTTCCGACGTCGAAGGATGACAAGGGAAACGTTTCGTACTGGGTGGCCACGATAGTGATGGCCTGCGGACCTCTTCTGAGACTGCGTTACTTCGGAGGCGACGACAGGTCGCTTGAATTTTGGTTCAATCTCACCAAGGAGGCGGCTCACGAGTTGGGATGGTGTGTGAGAAACGACAAAAAATTGGAGCCGCCCGAAGCTGTGCTGGAGAGATCGGCGGACTGTCTAGACAAGTTGCCCGAATACCTCATGTCCACAATCTCTGTGCCACAAGAAATGTTGTCTGGGGTAAGCAGTCCTCTGACAAGTACATGAATAATTTCATTATCTTATTATTTATTTATTTACGTATCAACAGGATAAACCCTCGTACAAAAGATAAAATATAGCCTGTTCGATTTAACGAATATAGTGTATAAATTATATAAATTGCAATTTTGGTATCACTCGTGCACTGCCCCGTATAAATAGCATATTACATGGAAATCACATAATGGACTATCAATAACTATGGACTACCAATAACTATATAATTGCTTGTCCGGCACAATTTGGCTTGTCGCCCTTTTAAACTCCCCCAGAGACCTTCCAAAGAGCCCCATTATTTCATTATTTCATTATTTCATTATTTCATTATTTCATTATTTCATTATTTCATTATTTCATTATTTCATTATTTCATTATTTCATTATTTCATTCATTATTTCATTATTTCATTATTATATTTCATTTCATTGCAGGAAGGACTCAGTATGACGGACAGAATCAACCAAGGGATGAAAGTCGAAGTCAGCGATCACCAGCATCCCTACAAATTGTGGGTCGCCACCGTGAGTAATTTTTTATCGATCGCGAGCCCGGCTCATGACGCTGTTCCCGTTAGCCAAGACCGTCCGGAAACCGTTTCGAAATTACCATAAAAACCCGTGCACTCGAATTGCTGAGAATCGTACAAGATTTTCTTCGTTTTAATTTCCAGATAATCGAGAACGTCGGCGGGAGGCTTCTGTTGCGATACGATACACCGGGCGCCCGCGTGAGAGACTTCTGGATGTTCTGCACGTCGGAGCACCTCCATCATTACGGCTTCGCTTCGGAATCCGATCCGAAATGGTTTCTCGAGCCACCGAGCTCGATAGTCGAGAATCACACGTACGAGGAGTGGAAAGAGCTGACCGAGGCCGGCCCGAAGAGAGACGAGATTGCCGGCAAGGTCTTCGATCAGGACGTCGAGCATCCCCGACACAAATTCAAAGTCGGAATGAAACTCGAGGCTATCGTGCCGTCCCACAGAACTCGCTTCGCTCCCGCAACGATCGTCAAGGTGTTCGACGACGTGTACTTCCTCGTGCACATCGACAACCACGACGATTACAAAAATTCCAAGAACGACAGGGAGCCGCGTTCGTACGCCTCGTTGGAAAAAAACACGTGGCTCTGCGTCGCGGGGCATCCTTACATATTTCCGATCGGTTGGACGAAGAGGCACGGTCTCAGATTGACGAAACCTCGGGGATGGACGGCCGAGAACGATCAGTTCGATTGGGAAACGTATCTGCGCGAAACGGAATCCGAACCGGCGCCGGAGGACTGTTTTCCGGAGAGGGAATCGGCCGTCGACGCCGGCTACGAGATAGGAATGAGACTCGAGGCCGTCGATCCGAGGGACGAGAACATAATATGCGCGGCTCACATAACCAAAGTAATGGAGAATCTTCTGTGGATTAAATTGGACAACTTCGACGGCAGACGCGACCACATAGTGCACACGAGTTCCATGCAAATATTCCCGGTCGGTTGGTGCGAGTCCAATCACTATCCGTTGAAGCCACCGCGCGACTATGTCGAGGTGTGCAAGAAATTGGAGAAACCGATCAAGGGTGACGACAAGAAGATTCCACTCGACATACCGATTTCGGAGCCGCGCTCGTCGCTCTGGTGTCCGAAGATATATTTCAATTATCGATGCTTCACCGGGCCGATGATATCGAAAGGAAAATTGGCCACTCTGCCGAAAGCCGTGGGACCCGGACCGGTGATACTCGTAATGAGAGAAGTACTGTCGATGATCGTCTCGGTGGGCTACAGAAGCGCGAGGATACTGAAGGTCCTTCAGTGCGACTCCAAGCCCGATCCGGGCTATCACTTGGAGATACTGAAAGCGAAGCACAAGAACAATACTTATCGGGCGAGCGTCGCAGTCATTACGTCCGGAGACATGGTAGCGGAGTTCTGCAAGGATATATGCAGAAAATTGATGGTCTGCCCGAATCTGTTCGGACCACTGCACGTGCCGGAGGACGACTGCCCGGATCGATGTCACAAAACGTCGAAGAACAAATTCGTCTGTGAGTAAAAATATATTATTTATCGTACAATTCTTATGAATTTTTGTTTCAAATTTATAAATCACTAGCGGGTTGTTGTGGCTCGCGCGCTCGCTGTTCAAATGCGTTAAATTTTATATTTTATAATTTTTTTTTATTAAAGAATTGCAATAGTTTGCAAATTAGTGATACTGATGATAATGTTAGTTAATAATGTTGCTAAATATTTTACGGTACATCATAACACAACATTAATTTCCCAAGTCCCACTACGTGGGGGTCGCTACAAGAACCATAAGACCCATAAGATCGTTACAACGTCTGTTTAATAAAAGAAACAAAGTAAAGATCCCACTTCCTTCCACCAACAATTAAAATCTCAACCATCGATCGCTAATCAACATCCGTCACTATGTATCGAATATCAATTTTTTTTCTCATGGATCCGGATGCTATAATCAAAACACACGTTGTTGATTGTTTATTCACTCGTGATTATTTTTACATCTACCAGTCAAACAACAAACTGTGGATTTGTTTGTTTATTTGTTTCTCCCACTCCCTATTAGCAGCCAACTTCACGTTGGTAAAGTCCCGGGGTGGCTAAAAAACCTCAAGCAGGGGTTGAGAACGTGAACATTTTAACCACTCCGGGACTTTATTTCAACAACAACAATAATAATAATAATACACTGGGTCAACGGCTGTCAATGGGGGCATTCAATAATTGGGTCAAGGGGGTGGGACAAACAAACAAACAAACAAGCAAATTCACAGTTTTGCAAAATATATATTAGATTTATATTTTTATACATGTACTTATTTATATATAAACAATAAGTTATAGATTTTTGCGAATAGGTTGCTTCTCGTGAATTTAATAAATAAATAAATATATAAATTTCAGCGACTGCGATCGGCGCGGCGAAGCGCGGGAAGCCAAAGGGTTACACGAGTATAATGGTACAAAAGCCGAAGGTTTGGGGAAGCCGGCGTAGGCGAAGACGCGGCCGTTGGGCCAACAGGGAGAAGGACACTGTCAATACATTCGAACGTGCGGATGAAATACCGTATCTGTCGTTGGATCTTGCGAAACACGTTACCGAGGGTTTGGAGGAGACGTTGGACGATAGACCGCCGCTCTCCGAGATCGATATTATGATACAGAAGGACATGGACAAGCCGGAAAAGACCGAAGAGCTCAAACCCGAAGTGCCGTCGAGCAACGTCTCCGAGGATTCGCGGAGTTCGTTCAACGATCGTAAAAGCAAGGACAGCAATGTAGGAAGTCCCGGAAGTATGAACTCGAAAGCTAACTCGGCATCGAAGTACAACCAGAACGGTTCCGCCGTGAGAGCTGCGAAGCGGGACCGGGAATGGGACACCAGCATCGAGTCCGACTGCTCCGAAGCCGACGCGGCTTACGTCCAACTCCAGAAAAAACAGAGACGTCCGAAAACGAGAAAATTGGACTCGAATCCGCTGTTCTGGAGCGTCGACGATGTGTTCAGATATCTTCGTAAAACCAACGATTGCAAGGACATCGCTTACAGAGTCAAGCAGGAGGTATGAATTTTGAATTTTGAATTTTGAATTTTGAATTTTGAATTTTGAATTTTGAATTTTGAATTTTGAATTTTGAATTTTGAATTTTGAATTTTGAATTTT